>JADNRY010000010.1:600000-805565 GCA_015501585.1 Rhodocollybia butyracea
GTCTCAATATTGTATTAATGACATTTGATAACAAACAAGTCATATGGTCTAATTTCGGGTGCAATATAATGACCCGGAACCTGGAACTGGAAATGAATTATATTATATGAGTCAAAATGACTCGGAACATGACTCGGAATGACTCAATATGACTTAGGTAGCTAGTATAAATACCGCTCAGTAGATACATTGTACCCCAGCCTTGTTATTTTGGAATTATTACCTCTGTGCAGCATAGCTGTGAACTGAACCTTGATATGAACCTTAGTTGCTAACTGTGAATATTCAGAAGCATCACCAATTACTTGCTTACAACAGAAGAATACCTGATTACCACAGAAGAACCACCTTTACCTGCTTACCACAGAAGAACTATATTTACCTGCTTACCACAGAAGACGTCACATCTGTTCCTTCAGAATACCAGCATATTACCTGTTAACACAGAAGAACCATTGGAAACCACACTGTTAAATCAGCAACACCCAAACTCAATATTGTAGTAAATCTGCCCAACGGGCCCCTCACTATACTGTACATTGGGAAGATCCAATCGTGAACGGATCTTTACATTGCAGTAGCCATGAAGGCAACCACGCGGACTTGGAAGAAGCGCTCAGATGCTGGTAAACCTCATAAGAAAAAGGCTCAGGTTAACGGGGAAGCTGCTTAGTACCTACGTTGTAGTAACGCTACATTCAAATATACGCTTTAAGTTTTGAAATACACTGAGTCGGGCAAAAGGGCGGGACAGCGGGCGGGCAGTGATTAATGTATATACTTAGTGAGATGATGGGCGGCCAGTGACTGACCTTAGATCCGATATCTCAGACTTGGCAATCGATGCCGGAACGTTATCTTAAGTTATCATGCAGGTTTCGTAGCTTACATGAGGGATCTATGTAGCTGCCTAGACTCCTTCCTAAAAGAAAATAACTGGAATTATTCGCGGAAATATTTGCGATGTAGGGAAAGACCTGGATCCAGGGAAGGGGGCCTGGCAACTGGGGCCCATCTTACCAGGCCTACACCTCTTGATTGGTGTGATGTCGAGGTGTGACCTGATCTGGTCCAAATTGGGCTGATCTAATAAGGAGATTTAGTTTTGATATATTTGGGATGTCAAAGCGCGCATCACGTGTCTCACTGCCTGCGCATCTGACTCTTTAAATTTTAATTTTTGATCTTCCGAATTACTACTGCCAGACGGAGAAACTTCCTATGCAAAATCTGGTTAGAAGTGACTGGATTTTGGCCTCTCAGTAATACAGCTTCCGGTGATCAAGAACTCAAGCATGTGTCAATATCCTTGGCTTACAATTTTTAGGCTTATGCGGATCTATGGGGTTATCTTGGAGGGTTATTTTGGAGGTGCAAGATGAGACAAGACATCTGGTGAGTTTATTCATTAGATTTATATATATTAAACATCAATGCTCTTCCCCATTATAGCAAGGGAAATCTTATCCAATGTGGTGCTTGTTCTGGGCATGTCTCAACCGATGTTGTAAAAATGCCTTTGATCATGATCATAGTCAACTCACCCATGTCAAATGTTCCAGCGACGAAGAAAACTGCGGCTGCCAAGATGGAAACGGCAGTTCAGCTGGTTTATATCCCCTTTTCCCTTTGTTACTTTGCATAACTGACTCGAGCAATTTTGTCGAGCTCCTTTGTCAACATCTGGTCGGCCTTGGACACCTGGTGTCCAGGCTCTGGCCCTGGCTCTTCTGTTGGAACCGGTTCTTTGTCTCCTGCATCTGTGGTTGGCTGGATCAGGCTGTCGTCATCTGTAGCTGGCTCTGGCTCCAATTTGGGTCCGGCTCTGCACCGGTTCAGGACCTTCATCTTCTCCCCCGTCTGCTGGGCTGTCTTCTGGTTCCTGCCCTGCATGGGCCAACTCCAGTAGCGCACCATTTGTATCTGGAAACAATTATTGCAAATATACCAGGGTTGGCTGATACTTGACCTCAGAACTGGATTAAACAGTCGGTCTCTCTGGTGGCCTTGGGTTGTCAAGTCTTATCCATCGTCCTTGGCAAGTGCTCAGAAAATTGTGATTGTGATGGAAGTGGCTTGTCCAGTACTCCTCTTACGCCTCCTCCCACATCTTCTGGAGACAAGCCTTGCAATGATTCCCCTTCTCCTACCTCTAGTAGTCCCTCCCCTGGAAGTAACATTATTGTGAATATACTGGGATTGGCCAATACTGATCTTAACCTCGGAGCTGGATGGTCTCATCAATGGCCTTTCTGGCAGCTTTAGAACATTGTCCTGGCATGGTGTTTGTTCAACATGGAGGTCTTCCGTGCGATGTGAGTCTTGTAAGCACTCTTGTGCGAGAGATGTGTCAGTAGACTTTGTGACAAACTGAGATCCGAGAAGCAGTTCATTACATCCAATTCTAATTATGAAGTATATCCGATGAACTAGTCTATGTGCAGCTGCAACTTGCAGGACTCGTACCTGCCATGCGCTTGCGCGATGGCCCACACTCGCAAGTGTGTTGATGGCCATTGAAGACTGATCAACCTGCTTCCCAGAGACCTTGGTTACACAGTAGCCTACTTAGCACCAGAGGCCACTGCCATCCAGCAATCTACGGAAGATGATCCTGAACACTCCTTGATATCCCCCAGGATGTGATTGCTGTTGGTATGCTGCTATGGCTCTAGCAGAGGAAATTAGAAATTTTGAATGAAAGGATCCTCTCTTTTCTCCTTCTCTTGTTTGGCCAAATTCCACACCACTGTGGTATAGAGAACTTGTTGGGCATTGCATTGCTCAAAGGCCCGAGAGCGGTTCCACTGTTCCAGGTTGACTTCACCTCCATAGGCCTGGACTAATGCTCCTGTATTTGTAATGACTGCCTCAACTGACCACAATGGGGATGGGCTGAACATCCAAAGGATGGTCGAGTATCTTTGGACATCTTCGCTGCCGGTAGAAATGCATGTCCATCAGCTATTTTTTTCGTTTTTATATGTCAGAACTTGTCTCTCCTGGGCAGAGTCTATACGTTTGTTTGGTGCAAACTTAGACGTCAGAACCAGGTTTTGGCCGAACCCGACACAGTGCATACTCAACGAGCCCAGAGTGGTGAAAAGAGGATACTCACACGTGCTCTTACACTGCCACCGTCCTTTTATACTTTGTTTTGTCGTCTTTCTTATATAGCGTAACCACCACCATCGATAGTTCGTCTGCTGCTCGTAGTACCTCGTGTCTCTTGTAGCACCTTGTATCTCGCCGGAGAATATACCGTGGTTCTGACAATGTTATTAGGCCTAAAATCAGCCTAAGGCGTGTAACCGTACATTTTGACACTTTGTACGTGTTATACAATGCAATAAGTACGGAGCCCGAGCATGATAGCTGTTGCCGAGGCAAAGAACTTAACAATAATACTCAGCGAGCCGTGAAGGTACGCCCACAAGCGTAGCCTAGAGCCAAGCTAGCGAGGATACCTGGACTGCCCGGAGATGTAACGCTAGATCGTCAATCTAGTTATACCCAAGAGTGCATACTCTCTAAACTACAGGACATCTCGAAGCGGGATAAGTACTAAGCCAACGCGTTACTCGAGGGAAGGAATTATGAGGGAAGGCATCCCTTGCACTAAGACCCCCAACGAGCTATGTTAAGATGTGGACTTTACAGTCCGTAACAATGGACCAGAACAATCCCGAGGGAAACCGTAGAGGTCTATTCGCGGCACCGGTCGTAACCGTGAGGACGGTAGAAACATACTTAGCGGTCCTACGGAAAGCTACGCGCCGGGATAGCCTTGGCAAATCGAAACATTTGATCTTAGAAATCATACACGGGAGGTCTTATCCGTTAAAGCCGACTATCGGGAATCACTTGTACATACTCAGCGCAGTTGCTCAAGATTATCATAAGTGGTGTCGTTGGAAAGCTAGATAACAGGCCTTCTCGAGAGAATGTTAATCACACTCAGGATGGACAGAACTATCCGAGGAATAGAATGAAACTCACCCAAGGGAAACCGGGCGGCGAGTGATCATGAAGCGCAAAGGTACTCCTGACCCCGGAGAATTGTGGAGTAATCGGAGAAACCTCGCTCGGATCAAAACACTCTAAAACTATGTTAATCCTCACGAAATCATATTTTACCTCTGATATATACCCAAGAATGGACTATTTCTTTATCGTGTGTACCATATATAGGCTGGAGTTTCCTTTCCGAGCCAGATTCCTCTGTTCCACTCTCTTTCCGTCTCTCTCCGTATCTGTTTCATCTATTTTTCGTATTAAACTCTCTCTACTCAGTATATAAGCCAGATATATTTATTCAATAAGACAAGTTTCTTGCCCTCAACTTGACTGCTAAGACCAGTGCTCCGTAGAACGTCCCCACGGGATCAGTAGCGTGACGCCTCCTGACTTGGTTATCTTTAGAAAGTAATAAAACTTCACGAAGTTACTTGCCACCTCCCCTGTACAAGATTGGTTGTGTTCCTTCACCTCAGAGGATCTTTCCCTCGATTTGTATGTTAGGAAGTGAGCTCCGTAGAATGTCCTTGGACTAGTAGCGTGACGCTTCTCTACTTAACTACGAGTTGGTTGTTAGTTTCTTCACCTAGTAAGTAGCTGGTCACCTCCCTACGTGTTCCCGCGGAGAAGTGTTAGTTGCTTCACGAAGTTGTTAGCCAGTCTCGATGCTTTACCGCGGAGTGACTGATAGTTTCTTCAAGGAGTTTGATTTACTGTCATATTACTTGCTCGGCGGAATTTGGCCTGTAATAGAATTTCACAAACTTCCTTTGGCCCACTTGAGAATCTGATCGAGTCTTGAGCGTGTGAGTTCCCTCGAACTCCAGATCAACCTTAAATCTAGTTGCTTCCTTAGAGGGGACGGTTTCTAGTAAGGAATTATTCGGCTCCAGAGTGAGGGTTCCTTAGTCGACTTCCCTGTGAAGTTAGGCGAGCCACTAAGATTGTGGTACGAGTTCCTAGTGATTAAGTTCACTCACAATATCGTAGCTTGGCCCAGAGTTTGGTCGAGGACTTTACGGCGTCACAGCAGCTAGTGCCAGAGTTTGCCTAGGGTTGTTGACAAACCTCGAGATTACTATTCTAGCTAGAGCCAGAGTTTGCCTAGGAGAATCTTAGTTTCGTTGTATTGGTTTTGGTTTTGATTATTTGGTTTTGGACACATACGCATTATTGGTTTTGGTTTGGTTATATTGATTCGGACATCCCGACGTTCCCTCGTACATATGTACACCCAGCTGGGCTTCCCTCGACTCAGTTCTAAGAGTTGTCCAAGCTTAGTTACCCACGTTAGCGCTACAGTCTTGAACCTGGAGCAGTCGCGCGCATACATCCGATATTACAAGACTTTCCCTTGGGGAATCTCTGACAACCCGCCCTCGCTCCCTTACATATTGATAGTCTGGTTAGGTGCGGTAGTGTTTTTGTTAGGTTGTTTTATAGCACCTTTCGCATACCTACACGTAAATACCCAAATAACGTTGTGTGATCTTCTCAGAGTGTCTGTCGATACGAAACGACAGCCTTTCAATCAGATTCATTAGTGATGGGATTTCTTGGTCAGTACCACTAGAGGCTGGAAACATCCACCTCGTTAATTATTTTGCTTCATTTCAGATGCTTTGGGGAAGATATCGCGGTGAAGGTGAACAACAAGGTTGAAATTGTCAGAACTGTTTCTAATCCTTGTGCATACTATGATGACTGAAGTTCTCCGAGGCATATTTGGTATCAACAACATCCGCTCCAGGTAACTCAGGACTTCTTGACAGATTCAAAGATCATGAGTGTTCAAAACACAATTGCGCGTATCTGGATGAGAAGAAATTTATCTCGCCAAGTTAACCACTGCCAAGTATTGTGATATGTCATTAATTCTTTAATAAGGATCTTCACTCATGTCACTGTAATATAGTACGCATATCGCATAAAGGTTTGATTACAATACAACATGAAGATGGATGATGTGGGCTAGCGTAGTGTCTATGTTCTGAGTACTTTTAACATATCCTCCTTCGCTGAGTTTTCCTCTGAAGGCCGAGTGACAAAATAACGAACAGATCGGGACCTACCCAAACTCCTTTTGGCCAAAATGCCTTCAAAATTTTGCTTGATGAAAGACACATGATCCACATCTTCTAATGTCTGTTGTAAGTACTGAATGGACTCAAAGAATTTAGCAGAAACAATGCCGTTTTCTTTTCGGGAAATACAGGGCAATACATTACAACCAACATTTATGGCAGCAGAATAACAACATGCTTGTATTACTGTATCTTGTATTACTGTATCCAGTGTTCACTGAGAATCTCCAGCACAGAGTAAACAGAGGGCCGATCCTCAGGCTCTTGAGCGATACAACAGTCAACAAGTTCTCTATACCACAGTGGCACGGAACCCGACCAAACAAGAGAGGGGGAATAGAGAGGATCCTTCCGTTCAAAACATCCGATTTCCTCTACTAGAGCCCACAGCAGCATACCGACGGCAAATACATCCCGGGGGAATGTCAAGGAGTGTGCAGGATCGTCCTCTGTAGATTGATGGATGGCAGTGACCTCGGGTGCCAAGTAGGCTGTTGTGTAACCAAGGTTTCTGGGAAGCAGGTCAATCAGTCTGCAATGGCCATCAACACACAGAACAATGTTCTCAAGCTTTATATCCCCACAGCATAACATGGCTTCATGTAAGACATTAATGGCTTGGACAATGTCTAGAACCCAAGCAAGCTTGAGGCACCATTGCAAAGCCATTGGGTAAGATTCCCTCCCGGCTCCCTCGGTTTGGGCCGTTGAGATAACATTACAATCAGCAGGGGTCAATGAGGCTGCGTGTTTGGAATCCAACACAAGGTTGGGTTTCATGGGGATTATTAACCGCTCGAGGACCTTGTCCAAAGACTGAGCAGGATGGAATGGCATTAGATACCCACGGAAATCTCCAGAAGAGTCGATGACCAGAGCGGTGGGATGTATAATGAAAGGAAGTGGATGTGTAAAAAGAAATTGAGCCTGCTCCAATAGAGGATTGATATCAGCATACGAGTAACTGGAGTGCGAGCCGAATCTGTCATGTACGAAGCTGAGTTGTTTGAAAGCATAATGCGTGTTGTTACCAGATTCGCTCGCCAGTGTCACAACATCTACATTTGGATATACGTCGTAAGGTTGTCGACGGAGTTCTGAAAGTAATACCGTGGGGTGGTTCAACCCCTGGGGTAAGAGACATCCTAGACGGAAGGGTCTAACATCGATAATGACCTGTCCATCGTCTCCTGTTTTTAAAGTGACATGTTCTGCAATGTTCTTCAAGTTGAGCTTAGCCTGTATCTGTATTATGAAACGTGAGTAAAATTCACTATGGCTGACCAAATGATATACCTCTTCAACGAAGAATGTTGGTGGTATCGGTCGCATAGTAAGGTCCTTTCTGAGCATCCCGTTTTCCAAGCATTGCGACACAGATTCATTGTATTCATATGTCACAATAGCGAGACAGCCAGAATCGTAGAGGGAAAATTTACTGTTGACTAGAAAGACAGATACTCCAAGTTCGTAGTAGTCCTTTTGAGAGCCAGACATATATAACGTGGAGATCGTGCGTAGTGGGTTCGAGTTAATCCTGATGGTCTCCAGTTTAGGGTTTGCCAATGCTAAGAACGGGTTCACTTTCAGTGAGAGCTATAGAGAGGGCACACACCGATAGCCTGTGTTTGCAAGCCAAGATCGAGTTCGAATTTCCGTTGAGAGATGTTCATGGTCTGTGGGAGAGAAGGAGGATCGAACCCTGCAGGCTAAAGTCATAGATCATATTCCCACGAGTTAGCGCAAATAAGTTGACAATTATCGTTAAGTTTAATCGATAATCTGTCAGTCCAAGATAAGTAGGTGTAAAAATAGTTCGTAACTGAAGTGTGCTCATAGATCTGATTGTTTCATCACTCACACCAGTTTTCAGTGGGTCCAAACATGCCGGCGCTCCGATTTAAAGTCATTTCAAGTGCACTCTGACTCGACTTTGAGAGCAATATGGGTCCCCTCATCTTTTTAATGCCATGTGATGTCCTACTTAGGTCTTTATTGCACGCGCAGTACTGCCATACGTTTAACCCCCTTTCTTGAAGACAATTTCTCAAGACTTCAATAAACTGCGGGTTTTTTGTCGAGTCACAGTTAGCTCAAGTTGTAACTTATTATAGTACTTTGAAAGCACCACCCTGTCCTGTGCGAGTTTTCGGTGGTCCCGGTGAGGGGTTAGAATTTTCACTATAAAAACTGAGAGATTGCGACAGAAAAATCATACTCCCTCGACCAACCATAAAGTGTGAGTAGATGCCTTTGAGCTCTACGGTAGAGTCGCTTACTGATTTATTGAAACTAGATGTGCAGTGTTCACATTCGCGTCTATAAATGCGGCCGTAGCGATGTGAGCGAGATAAGGCATTGCGACAATGCTCCCACCGATCCGAGAACGGGCGCTTTTACAGGCCCCTGCTCAGCGTTCAGGGAAATTCAGGTTGCAACTGGCACCTATTGCCCTGCTTGGAACTGCTCACGTAAACCCGGTATCAATGAGTCTCCTACCCATTGAGATGTATCCATGGACCATTCTACTATCTGGCAGTCAGGTAAGCTCTTCACCGCCAAATTATGTTTGCACACACAGTTAACACCCCGGATTCGACTACAGCAACGGTACCCACTGCTCTTCCAGGTACAAATTCAGTTCCTTGTAATACATATTTTGTATGTCTGCTCTTGTGCTCCTTTCGTTTTCCATATCGCATGTACTTGTAATCTTAAGTTGTGATTATGTTCTTGCTACATAAAATTAAAAAGCGTAACAATAAAAAAAAATATCGTTTGAACCCAAGTTGAACCCGAGTATCTGAAGATGTGACTAAGTAATAGAAATAACTTAAACAAAACTTAAACTTAACTAGTAATAACTTAAAGCTTATGATAAAGAACGCTCAGCTGCGGAAAGAACCGATCACACATAGTAAATAGTATAATTATTATCCTGGTCGCTAGTCAGAAGGGTTGAGCAGGATCACCGAGAACTACTAAGTAGTCTAAGATATGTCCCGACTTTCTTTTGAGAAATTTTCTTGAAAGGTGGGACCCACAGGACTGCGCGTGCAATATACTTGAATATATAGATCCAAGTAGGACAGACATGACATAGCTTTAAAAAGACAAGGGACCTGTATGTCGAGTCAGGGGAGTCAGAGCGCACTAAATGAACATACTACTGAAAAACGGTGTGAGTGATGAAACAGAATCAATCAGATCTTTAGGTCAACTGATTACTTATGCCAGCGTGGTGATCTAGTCCGTTCTGACCTTTGACTCGACATACTGGCAGGTCCCTTGTCTTTTTAAAGCTATGTCATGTCTGTCCTACTTGGATCTATATATTCAAGTATATTGCACGCGCAGTCCTGTGGGTCCCACCTTTCAAGAAAATTTCTCAAAAGAAAGTCGGGACATATCTTAGACTACTTAGTAGTTCTCGGTGATCCTGCTCAACCCTTCTGACTAGCGACCAGGATAATAATTATACTATTTACTATGTGTGATCGGTTCTTTCCGCAGCTGAGCGTTCTTTATCATAAGCTTTAAGTTATTACTAGTTAAGTTTAAGTTTTGTTTAAGTTATTTCTATTACTTAGTCACATCTTCAGATACTCGGGTTCAACTTGGGTTCAAACGATATTTTTTTTTATTGTTACGCTTTTTAATTTTATGTAGCAAGAACATAATCACAACTTAAGATTACAAGTACATGCGATATGGAAAACGAAAGGAGCACAAGAGCAGACATACAAAATATGTATTACAAGGAACTGAATTTGTACCTGGAAGAGCAGTGGGTACCGTTGCTGTAGTCGAATCCGGGGTGTTAACTGTGTGTGCAAACATAATTTGGCGGTGAAGAGCTTACCTGACTGCCAGATAGTAGAATGGTCCATGGATACATCTCAATGGGTAGGAGACTCATTGATACCGGGTTTACGTGAGCAGTTCCAAGCAGGGCAATAGGTGCCAGTTGCAACCTGAATTTCCCTGAACGCTGAGCAGGGGCCTGTAAAAGCGCCCGTTCTCGGATCGGTGGGAGCATTGTCGCAATGCCTTATCTCGCTCACATCGCTACGGCCGCATTTATAGACGCGAATGTGAACACTGCACATCTAGTTTCAATAAATCAGTAAGCGACTCTACCGTAGAGCTCAAAGGCATCTACTCACACTTTATGGTTGGTCGAGGGAGTATGATTTTTCTGTCGCAATCTCTCAGTTTTTATAGTGAAAATTCTAACCCCTCACCGGGACCACCGAAAACTCGCACAGGACAGGGTGGTGCTTTCAAAGTACTATAATAAGTTACAACTTGAGCTAACTGTGACTCGACAAAAAACCCGCAGTTTATTGAAGTCTTGAGAAATTGTCTTCAAGAAAGGGGGTTAAACGTATGGCAGTACTGCGCGTGCAATAAAGACCTAAGTAGGACATCACATGGCATTAAAAAGATGAGGGGACCCATATTGCTCTCAAAGTCGAGTCAGAGTGCACTTGAAATGACTTTAAATCGGAGCGCCGGCATGTTTGGACCCACTGAAAACTGGTGTGAGTGATGAAACAATCAGATCTATGAGCACACTTCAGTTACGAACTAAGTATCTTTACACCTACTTATCTTGGAATGCATACTAAGTTCTAAGCTGGGACTGACAGACGAATTGAACGGAAGGATCCTTTCTTTTTTCCCCTCAAGTTGTTTGGTTGAGTTCCATGCCACTGTGGTATAGAGAACTTGTTGACCGTTGCATCGCTCAAGCCTGAGGGTTGTCACTCTGTTCGTGAGGCTGCCATAGATACTCAATGAACACTGGATACAGTAATACAAGCATGTTGTTGCCAGTTCTTCTGCCATAAATGTTGGTTGTAATGTTACATGTATTGCCCGAAAAGAAAACGGCGTTGTTTTTGCTAAATTCTCTGAGTCCATCCAGTACTTTTAAGGAACTTACAAGTTACAACAGCACCAAAACATTAGAAGATGTGGATCATGTGTCTTTCACCAAGCAAAATTTCGAAGGCATTTTGCCAGCCAAAAGGAGTCTTGGTAGGTCTCGATGTGTTCGCCACTTCGTCACTCGGCCTTCGTAAAACTCAGCGAAGGGGGATAATTTAAAAGTACTTAAAACATAACACTATGCTAATCCACACCATCCATCTCCAACCTTCATGTCGTATTGTAATCAGACCTTTATGCGTTAAAGATGCGTTACTACAGTGACATGAGTGAAGATCCTTATTAAAGAATTATTGATATATGACAATGGCACTCAGCGAGTTCAGTCAACTTGGCGAGATAGATTTCTTCTCATCCAGATACGCGCAATTGAGTAACGACTCGTTCCGGACGTTCATGATCTTTGAATCTGTTGAGAAATTCTGAGTTTCCTGGAGTGGATGTCGTTGATAGCGAATACTTATCATGCCTCGGACTCGAACTGCTCGGTGGACAACTTCAGTCATCATCTGCACAAGGATATAGAAACGGTTCTGACAATTTCAAAATCAGAGCGCTGTGTTTGGACCTGTTTGGACGCACTGGAACCGGTGTGTGATGAGATCTATGAATACACTGGCAGGAAATACACCTTACTGCCTTTACTTCTACTAATTATCTCTCAGAATACATATTAAATTCTAAACTGGGATTTAGAGATTATCGATTAACCTGTGTTAACTTCAAGGTTGCGCTGACTCGTGGGAATATGATCTGGCATGACTGGTTCAGAACACACATCTACTTAGATGCGGACTTGATGCGGACAATAATAGCTTACTTGGCACCCGGAGAGGTCACTACCATCCATCAATCTTCAGAGGATGATCGATAATCCTGCACATTTCCCTGCTGTTGTGGGCTCTAGCAGAGGAAATTATAATTTTTGAACGAAAGGATCCTCTCTTTTGTATACACTATAGAGGACTTGTTGAGCAGTGCATTACTCAAGAGCCCGAGGATCGGCCCTCTGTTCACTCTGTGCTGGAGATTCTCAGTGAACACTGGATACAGTAATACAAGCATGTTGTTGCTCTACCATAAAACTTGGTCGTAATGCATCCTCGAAAAGATAGTGGAGTTGCTTTTGCTGAATTCCCTCAGTCCAACCAGGAAGTCGTTGGCCAAGCGTCTTTGACTAACCGATTTTCGAAGGGATTTAGCCCAAAACTAAGGAACGAAATCTTGGTGGGTCTCGATGTGTTCGTCACTCGCCCTGCAATGTAAAAGGTCGAGTAAAATTCAGCGACGAGGGTATATTAAACTTAAAAACATAAACACTACGCTAATCCACATCATCCATCTTCAAGCTTAAAGTTGTACTGCCTTTATGCGTTATCCGTATACTACATTAACATGAGTGAAGATCCTTATTGAAGAATCAATAACATACCACAACGCTGAGCGAGTTAGGCCAAGGCGAGACAAATTTCTTATCATCCAGATACGCGTAATTGAGTTCCGGGCGCTCATGATCTTTGAATCTGTTAAGAAGTCCTGAGTTTCCTGGAGCGCGTTGGAGGTCTTTGATAGCGAATATGCCGCGGAGAACTTCAGTCATGATCTGTACAAGGATTAGAAACGGTTCTGACAATGTCAACGTTGTTGTTCACCTTCACAGTAATATCTTCTCCAAAGCATCTGAAATGAAGCAAAATGATAAGCAAGGTGGATGTTTCCAGACAGCTGTACTTACCGAGAAATCCCATCACTAATGATATACTTCTTTCCACCACTCTGGTCCCGTTGAGCATTCACCGTGTCAGGTTCGGGGAAAACTTGGTTCTGAGGATGTTTAAGTATAAAAACCAAAGACAAAAAAAATAGCTTGCAGACGTACATTTCTACCGGCGGCAAAGATGTCCAAAAATACTCGACCATCTTTTTGAATGTTTAGCCCGTCCGCATTGTGGTCAGTCGAGGCAGTACCTGAACATTACATTAGTCGAAGAAGATGAAATCAACTTAGAACTCACGATAAACGCCCTTGAATGGAGGCTCCAACCCTACACTTTTGTGAGTGAGAGACTAAAATTAAAGAGAGATATACCCACTTAACGCTTCCTTCGCATAACCACCCAAGCCACCTTTGGGATCCCCATTCGACGCCAGTTGGCGTATTACGTCCTCGTACTCCGAGTCGAGATATAGATTAATCATATTGGTACAAGCCACAGAAAGCTCAACGCTCCCAACCATGATTGCTAAGACCACATTCGCCTCCTCGCGCATTGAGCGGTAGCCGAGTTTGTGGATATGTTGGACAATGATGTGTTCAATTGGTTTCTTGGGCCTGGAAAAGAGCGAGAAGATGTTGGAAATTGATAGCTGAGCATGGAAAGAGTCAAAAAGGTTCCAGAATACAATCCTAATCACTAACCCGTTTGTTGATTATCCCACCACCGAAACTGTTCTCGATATGCTGCAAGAGGACTTTAACGTGGGACTGAGCGTGTTGCTTGAGCACCATTAACTTGGCGGGCTCAACATCCAAGAAGATGTAGCTGAACATTATGTTAGCTGGATCGACATTATTCGATAAGAATATCATACGAGTAGATGTCTCCAAGCATATGGAACAGCTCAGCAGCCGTGAAATCACCATGGCTGGAAGGAGTGGCTTTAATCTTAATCCCGCTCTATGGTTTGTACAATTAGCATCGCGTCCCCAAAAGACCTGGCAGAAACATACTAGATCGGCAATCCAGTGAACCGGGAGAGGTTTGAGAACATCACGGACAAGGTTCACTGAACGTGTCTTGGAACCCGAAAGGTTGAACGAATTGCTCTGGATGAGTTCCTGAGTCTTCTGGTAGAAGAATTTGGTCAATTCCTCGGAGGCCTCAGGAGTTCCACCTAAAGCCTCCAGTACACGTTGCTGCTCGGAGCGATCTTCTGGGGCACTGAAAAATCTGTGACAAAAATGTCAAAGTCATTCAATGAGCACATAATCACAAATCCATTACCCTTTCCCAGTAACAACGTGTTTTGCTCTCGCCTCATAATGAGCAATGAACTTCGGATCCTTGATGATATTCCCCACTTGCGTATAATCCCTAGTAACCACTCCCTTCGACTTTGCCGTTGGTCGGGTCATATCGTACTGGTCCAACAACTTCAGATCTTTCAAATAAACTTTCATCGACGCAGGAGTCATCAAAGGGAAGAATGCGTAGGTGCTGTTCGCCGTAAACTGCTCAGGGAGAGTACGAAGGAAAAGTCGGCCAAGGGCACTACCGAAGCCATAGGCATCGGCTTGGCGTTGACAATCAGCGAAACCCCAGGAAGTAAGATTAAAAGGAGTGTAGTCGTGTGTAAAGTAACGATCTCCACGGGTGAGTGCAATAGCGTCGCTGAGAATGGCCCGACTAATGGTATACCCTTTGAAGTATGGTTCAATCTGACGGACGAGTCAAATAATCTCTACAAAGCTCACCAGGACAAAGACCAGCACCATCTACCACAGGCTTGGCTTGTTCCGCCTGTAGGCCAACGTACAGCTCCAGATACTCAATGTCTCCATAAAGCTTCTCCGCAGCATTAGCGATCTCAGGGTCTTCGTTCCACTCGAGGAAAGTGGAGAAAGCTATTGGAATCGATTAATAAATTAAGTAAAGGTCGTAACAGTTTGACTCACGTTTCAAACCAAGGTATCTCCTGAAATCATTCAAAGAGCAAACACCCCACTGGCGGTTTTGGGTGATACCCATGGTCTCATGAAGACGCATGCATTCTATGAAAAGCGATGAACATGTGAAAGATCTGAACCGTGAGGGAAAACTCACCAGGAGTACCCCGAGCACGGAAAGCTCCTGCAGGATGATCCGTTCTGGTATCAAGGTATCAACTAAACATCTTCATTGAGACGAAGTGACGAAATACCCACGAATTCTTAAGCAAGTTAGCCAAATCCTCATCTTTGAAAGTTCCATCCTCTTGTCTGGTCAGGCTAGCAATGAAATGTTAGTATGTACATAGGAAGATACGAACGAAATACTGACTTTCCAAAAGTCCAATGATGGATATCTGGAAGCATGGCCATCGCATTCTTGGCTCCTACAGCAAAATCCGAAGCATTGAGGGTATCCAGGGGTTTGCCCGGGAAAATCTTCTCGATCATTGCTTGGGTCCATTGTTCATCTTCCTTGCTGGTGGTAGCGTGCCAACGGTAAAGGCAGTTGAACTACAACAAAATCAGTTATCATTCATGACTTGAACAAACAACTATACCTCCACACTGCAAGCATTTCCTCGTCCTCTCTCGAACTGAGAGTGGTCGAGGTTTCGCATTTCCTAAAGACATATTCAGTGTGCAACGGGAACTAAATAATAAAGATACTGACGGAGAAAGGATCCAAACTCCAATTGCTGCCTTCCCTGACTAGTCCCAAGATACAAGATACATAATCGGAGAAAATGACTACATGCGATCATCAGCGCACTTTGAACAATAGCGAAACGGTCTTTAGTACCTGTACCAAACCATCCGCAGTTGACTAGCCGGGCTGTTTGGAACAACTCCTCATCTTGATCAATTTTGGCTTGGCCGGAGAGCTTCGAGGGGGGTTGGTATGTACGACGTTTCATTGATTTCATAAATCTTGTTCGCAATATACTGATGAGAGCATTAGTGAAGGATTGTGGTCAAAATGTGAAGTGACGTCTCACGTTATGGTTCCGACTAAATAATACCAACAGTACACAGACAGCGGGAGGAAGTAAGAGCAGCCTATCCTCTGCGAAGACATCAGGGAACAACAGGCCGAGCCCCAGAATCTTTGTCGCGGACTCTATCTTGTTTGAGCCTGGTCAACACCATAAAGAGGAGCCAAGTCACAATATGAGGATGTTTCGTTTATGTTGGGGTCTCGGTGAGAAGTCCGGAAAACACTACGAGAAGTAAATTTCAAGATGAAGCAAAAAGATAAAGTGAACCACCTGTGGATAACCAGAGCCGCAAAGGAGAACATAAGCGACGAAAGTCCGCGGGGGTGACTTTGAAACTGAATGAAGAAGATCCAGGTCCGTTTTCGACAAATATGATAAGGGCAACTTACACCATCGCGCTTCAAGAGCCTGAGAATTAACGAGAGACCTCGGTCAGCCGACATTAGATAAATTAACTGTAAAGATGGCCCTCACGTATCAAATACCAATCCTGGATCAGGAAGCTCACTGGGGGACAACGGGTGACTTTGCTGGACACTACGTGCGTACGTCGAGCCAGCCTTGCCAAGATCGGGAATCGGAAATGTTGTTGCCAGAGCCATCCGCAGAACGCCAGCGTATTTCTTGCCGAGTAAGGTAGCAGGTGGATGCGAAAGATCATTGTAAACTATAAATGTGTATTGAGAGTGAGCGTGCCTTAGTGGGAAAAAAACAGTCGTAGTGCGTACGTAGTTTGATGATTCATTTTTGAATCTTGGTCGACATTTCACCCTCGGGCATCTTGGAGAGTTTTGGCAAGACCATGTTCGAGCTGTTGGATACAATTGAGTACACGCGACTCGAAAGATTAAAAGATACGCACGAAAAGATCCCTATCATTAATTGCATCGTTATGTCCTCAAAAAATCCACCGTGGCCGCCTGTTGAAATGTGTGAGGTTCGCGTATGTGATGTTGGAGAGATGATCACGTACTAGCCCAGACTGCTGGAAAGTCAAGTGGGGCGTGCTCTTTTTGAACGTTGCTTCGGCTGCAGCACCATTCTGTTGAGTCGAATTGGACACGCCCTTGAAAAGCCAAAAGTCAATTATAGTAAGAACAAAAGTTTAGACGTAGAACGAACGTTAGTAGCCGGTCCTACGCTGGTACGACGACCCATGTAGTAGAGTTTTTTGTCAGTTTGTGCCATGGGTAATGCTTCACCGAACTAGTTTCCGATGATAGAGAAGAAGGAAGGAGAAGGAGGAGCGTTCCTCTGTTTTATATAGCATTCTCCTGGAACCGATATTGTTCAACAAGTTGATGACGCATCTGGGGACGTAAATCAGGAGCTAACTCGGTTGCCTGTAAATGGTGTCACGGATACTATTGAAGCCATTAAAGTTGTAAGAAATTAGTGATAGGAAAAGACAAGAAGAATGTTCAGCTGCCATATGGCGGACCGCTCTGGCTCCCTCAATACAAACAAACCAAACCAGTATTAATGAATACCGAACGTCTACTTGGAAAAGTGGAGAAAAGTCGCTACAATGATAGAAATCCAATTCTCTGTCGTGATATTCCTGGCTTTTGGTGACATGTGGACAAGTGTATGCTCGCGCATGAACGGTCTTTTGGTCTAGACAAGGCTTTTGGCTCTACACGTTGATCCGCATTACTGACCATTAATTAATATGTTGACGAGATAAAGACAGTGACTCAAGTAAAGGGTCTGAGGTACGGAACAAGTCATATGTGCGGAAATTTTTACCAGAGCAGCTTGGAGGTCAAGTAGCAAGCTCTATCTGAGCGCGGTCATTGGCTGATATATTCGGTTCCTCGGGTGCTGCTCGGGTATCTTGAATCAAAGAGGAGTACATATTCCATCATAACAACTTGAAGATTTAGTAACACGAAAGGACCGGAAGGGTATTCAGTTTTCATTTTAATTTGAATACTACCTTCCACCTGGGTACACTGACAAACATATATCGCCCCAAAATATCATGCCGCAGCTGTCGATGCCAAAGGAGGAACAGTATACTTTGCCATTGCTTCGTCAAATAACTGCGACTTTTTCGCGATGTCGATGACACTTGGGTGTTTCGGATACTCGGCAGTCATGCGACTAAGAAAATAGAGGTCAGAATAGACCGTATACAAACAAGTAAAGTTTTGATACTCACATCCAAAGCTCATTCGCCTCCGTTTCTCCCTTCTTCGTCGAGCTCAATCCAGAAGCAACAGCAGACGCAGCTAATGCCTCGGAGTCCTCCTTATGCTGTTTCCAAAGACTCTTCTAAATCTGACTTTGCTTCTACAAACTCATTTCGGAGGATACGTGTCACGCCACGAGCAGTGAGTACGTGGGTTGATGACAACGATGGATTTCCTAGCTGCTCTGTGTAGAATGTGTACGGATTGTGGTATTCGTCTTTGCCTGTGACAAGACCGATGAGGGATTCGATAAGTTGTAAGAGGAGGTCATCTTCTGCCCAACGCTTTGAACGCTCGAATTCCTTTTTGGCGAGGTCGGGGCGGTTGATGGATAGGTAGATTTGGACGATGACGGATACACTGAGTAGAGACGTGAATACAGGAAAAGAAGAAAGTAAATACCACGTACGCTTCAAGATCTTCAGTGTCAGCACCGAGGGTTTCCAAAGCTTCTTCTAGCTCGCCAGCTCTAGCGAATGCTGTTTCCAGCCAACACTCTTACCGTGGCCTTGTCACGTTCAGTCCCTTCAACATCGTCACCTTCGATTTCGACAGGAAAGGTCCGCGTAGTTCTTCAAGGGTAGCTTCTTTTTCTGCGGTTTCCTCTGCAGCAACGAATTTCGCCAGGGCCGCAACAGCTTTCAACGCAACATTTTCAGAACCCGATGGAATTAGCTGGAGCGCAGCTTTAGACTTGTTCAACGCGATGTACGAGCGTGCCTGGTAAACTAATGTTGGAATGAAATCGGGAGAATTTGGATCTGGGAGGTTAGGGAGACAAGGGCTTCGTATGCACCTGAAAATGCTTGAGATGAATTTTCTGTACCATTTATATAACAGAACTACTTACCAATACGAATTGTTGTTTGACATGGTAGAGCTCGGATGAGTCCATGAGTGCAAAGTCTGAAACGCGTTGTTGGACAGCGCTTGTAGCAAATATGTAGATTGATTTAATATGTAAAGCTGTGTTCCCGCGTGCGCGTGGCACTGTTATCCGCCTATAAAGGTTCAGTTTTCTCATAATGGATTTTGTTCCAGATAGAATTTTTAGCTGGCCTAGTTCTCTCATCGTCCCCAACTCCAATCAACACCATTCACAGTCGCCTTCTTCTTCTTCTTCTGACTCAATGACCGTTTGTATCCTTATTACGCTGCTCTTCACAACTGAAACCTGATTATCTGATTCTGCAGTTACGACTTCCTCTATCCACACTGGCACCAGTGTCAACAATTCCAGTTTGACCAAATAGACCAGGAAATCATCAGATATGAAGACGCCGTCAGAGACCTTAAATCTCGTCGTAACCTCCTCGCTCCATTTCCAAGCTCCCGGCGGAAATACTCTGCACAGTGTTCATGTTTTGCAGTCTCACAGAACCCCTACACCATCGAGCTATACATCGGAGATTCGCTGGCGCTGGATCATCGTTACGCATATCTCTCGTCTCTGGCGTACTATTGCGTTGAGCTGCCCTCCGTTATGGAGTAAACCAGAGTTTAACAAAACCGAATGGGCATATGAGATGCTCAAACGCTCGAAAATGGCCCCATTGACTATTGAGGTCAGCCCGAATTACTGGATCACTCCTAGGGTCGTCGAGGCAGTGAGTGAAGGTCTCAAACATCTCCCCCGAATCAACGAGATCCATCTGTCCGCTTCCGAGATAACATGGATAAGCTTCTCAGTGGGATCACCAATCCTGCGCCGTTCCTGAAGACGCTGTTCTTGGATATTGGGCGAAGTGACTATTACTATCATACGCGCGGGGAACCGTATATCCTTCCGGAAAATTTCTTAGGCGGCGAGGCTCCGCACTTGACCCACATCGACCTAACACGCTGCCATCTCCGTTGGGACTCGACCCTGCTCTGTAACCTCACCTTTCTCAAAGTTCACAATTCTGGTCCGCCTGCGCCTACTTTAGACCAGTTCCTCAGCGCTTTGGCCGGAATGCGCTGTTGGAGGTCTTGGATTTGGAGAATACCCTTCCGGCAAACTCAGACACGGGAGGAGACAAAACGCAAGTCCAGTCTACCGCGATTACGGAAACTGCATACCACTTGTAGTCTTTCAGAAAGTGCGATATTCTTCGAGCATGTTCACGTTCCGTCTAGTGCGAGTTTGCATGTGGTGGCCAAGTGTAGCGATCTGTTGGAAATAGGGTCGGATACTTTGGAGCTCATCAATCAAGTATGTCAAAAACTACCCGTTGTGCGCGATACTACGGCGCGCTTGTCGAACGGTGTCCCTACGATCAAGACTCTATTGGTACAAAGCCACGGTATAGGCAGTGGCATTATTGTTGAAGCGTGGAATAATATCCCAAGCTCCAATCGATCTACTCAATTCCTTCGGGAACCTGCTACCCTTCCCTACACACTCAACTCACTCGCTTACGCTCCAAGTTCCGTTGGCTGGCTTAGACTCGAATTTACGTGGCAGAACCACGACGTCATCAGACAATTGCACAACCAAGTTGTGGTGGCGATTTGCAACCCACTCCCGTTGACGCAGCTGAGGAACTTGCATGTGAGGAATGGGTATCATGATAATGTCAGCTCACCGGCGTTCGCAAAGACCTTTGGAACGTTACCGAAGGTCAATTCGTTGACGGTTGAAGGGAACAGCGCGTATGAGTTTGTCGATGCGCTTAATCAGCAAACTGGTTTGGAGAGGGCGAGCCCTGCTCCTAGCTCGAGCTCGAGCACTTCCCTCGGCCGACTCTGGCGTTCCCGCTCTCCGTACTCTCAAACTCCTTGACGTCGATTTCGACCGAGAACGCGAAACAGCCAAACCCTCCTCCACCCCCTCATGGATTGTCTTATGCAGCGATACGAACTCAAATCCGAAATTTACAAGCTCATATTGGAGAGATGCACGCATTTGACTGGGGATGATGTTGTCGAGTTGGAAGAGATTGTCACCGATGTGGAGTGGGATGGGCTCGAGGATGGGTATACGGATACTGAGGATGAGGAGATGGACGAAGATGAGTATGACGATGATATGGATGTGTTTGGAGGAGAAGCTTATTATGGGTATGGAGGGGCATATAGCTCTGACGAGGATATGATGTTTTTGGGCTTTTGAGGTTCAGATGGTAAGTACATATACGTTAGTTACACTGCTTATTCCTTTTTTCTACCAATCAAGCTTTCTCCATAACGATGTGTGTGCTTGGCACCCAAAAATTGAAGGCAGTAAGAGCGTACGAGCGACGCTATTTCAGCCCATCGATGAGAGTCTGATTGTGATCCCTACTTAAAAGTCCAGCACTCTGGAGCCTGGCTAATGGACTTTGGATTCCTCACCTTTCATGTGGAAACGCTGATCGACTGTCAAATATGCATACAGTATCAGTGAATTGTCGAGTGGGATCTCGGAATCTGTCTCCTTTGCTCTGGACAGTTTGTATCTAATGCTAAGGAGGCTGCAGAGCATGACCTGACTAGCCGCTGGTAGTTCATGAAGAAACTCGTCTGAATAACTGAAGGATCTCAAGCTATATTTATTAAACCTCAAGGAGTCAAAACTGCCAAGACCCCCCCCTCTCATCTCACCCGGCTTTGGACCTGACGGGGATGTCATTCAGTGTTGAGTTGGGGGATTATGTCAATGATCCACTGCCTTATCCTACAGTCTGGTTCCTACTCTACTTATCAGGTCGGGAATGTTGGCTATACGCCAAGCAGGTTATAACTTATAGGTACATCTGGGCAACCTCCCTTTCTTTGAACTTTCTTTACTAAAGGCTCCTTTGACGAGATCCACTCTCTCTATAGATTAATCATTTTGGTCGAATTTGACCCATTTAAGTATGGCTATCTATTAATCTATGACATTAACACCGCAACAACGGTCTTTTTTTTGTAGCTCATCCAGAGCTTAACTCTCTCTGATTCCAGCTCGGTCCCCTCCATCTTCTCCTTCATCTCCTCACTCTCTGAGATACTACGTTTGACGATCTGGTATCGCCGGAAAGTTTGCATAGCTTCTGCTTTTGATTTCTTCAGCACCCTTCCTCCTATCGATCGTGCGGCGATAAAACTTCACCCTTCTGCAGCCATTCTGAGCCCCATTCTAGTTTCCAGCGGCATTTAAGTGGAGAGAAAGAGGTATACACTGTAAGACTGCAATAACTTGACTGGAGTGCCTGAACTTATCCGAGTCTTATCAATCTATGTACTTGGATTTGAGTTGACAACAGAATCATCAGTGCAAATGAGCGTCGGACCTTGTAACGACTTTCCCGTTACACAAACTTGTAGGAAACCTGGGAGAAGATCGAGATGTATGGGGATCCATCAGGCAGCGAGGAGTAATGAAGTCAGCCTTGAGCTTAGCTTCAGCGTGAATCCAAGCTGCCACATTATGACTGATATACTATGAAGAATTAGCTAACAAAAGACCAAAGCCTTCTTTCACTCTTTCACTGACCAGCTTGGTGCTGCACAATCAAACTCCCTACGTGGGAGTCGAACCTAGCTTTCGCGTAGGATCCATTGATCAGTCTTATTATCTATCCACAGATGCAAATGACAGACGCATGTACTACCAAAAATACTCAATCCAGTACTTTAGCTTACCATTTCACCTTAGAATGGCTGTTCGCTCAAGCATCCACGATCATCGATATCGATCTTTGCTCATCAAGCAGGGCCTAGGCCTTTCTGCCGACGTACCGATATTCGGCACCATAAACGCCCGGCTCGTGGAAAGGAATTGCCAAATCAGACGTAATCTGGCAACCTGATCAGAGCGCCACGCTTGCCTTTTTGTGCTGTGTTTGTGCATCCAACAACGACGAGACGAACGACGAATAGCTCATGAGTAGCACTCGACGGTGGAGTGTAGAATATCATCGGTGAGTTTGGTTAGTCAGCTGTTGCTACTACTAAATTCGCTGCTAGTCCGTCTCGAGAAAGCATTGCTGAATACAACGCCCTTCTTGCAGAAACCCACTTGCACGCCGCCGAAGCTCGAGAATATAAAGGTTATACACCAATGTCGACATCGCCTCCGCAGCCACCACCTAGACCATCTCGTGCAAACACAGCGAACCTCAACGACCTGTTTACCGGCGAGCCCCCAGCTCCAATCTCTACGCCATCCTCGACGCCTTCACGCCGAATGTCACAACAGCCTCAGTATTTTGGCGACCCAATGGACTTATCCGCTGCTTCCTCCACTGTCGGTCCACGATCCCGTAGCAGCACACAATCTAAACCCAAAAAATCAGTATTAGGTTTTATAAACTGGAATTCCTCTGATAAAGATTCACCTTCCGCGTCCAATTCATCATCTAGTTCATTTTCCCCTTTTTCATCCAACAAGTCTAAACCCGAAATCTCGACGCCATATGACCAGTGCATCTAACGCACGTAGGCTTCAACTCGTCCACAGGTGAATTCACGGGGCTGCCAAAGGAATGGCAACAACTGCTGCAGGAGAGCGGAATCAGTCGGACTGAGCAGGAGAAGAACCCGCAAGCGTTGATGGAGATTGTTAGGTTTTACCAGGAAGGAACAAGGGGCGGTGCAGGAGGATGGGATGGCTTTGGAGGCGGGAAAGAAGGCTTTGGAGCGGCACCGCCTGCAAATGTTGACTTTGGAGGCACCGTCGATGTTGCCGCAGGATTAGGATACGGAGAACAGCAGCGGCCGACAACGGCGACAAAGAAAGGTTCTGCCTCTGGAGCCGCCAGTGCACCGACTGCGTATAGACCTGCCCCGTCTCCGCCTACGACGACCATTGGGCCGTCGATCCACAGCGAGATCGTGACCGAGACCGAGACCGAGACCGCGAGCGAGAAAAAGAAAAAGAGAAGGAGAAGGAAAAAATATATCGATCCATATCCCAACGCGCGCCTCCTCCTCCACCTCCGTCTTCTAATGCTGTAGGTCGCTCCAATACTACACGCGAACGAGAGAGAGAACGGGAGATGACATCGGCATTGCACAAGAAGCCACTACCCTCCAATGCTACAGGACAAAAAAACGACACCGAAACCATCTCCAGGAAGTTCTCAGACCGATTTGCCGCTCAAGCAACAGCAGCAGCACAAGGCTGAGAACCAGAATCAGAAAGACGCTCGTCCTACAGAAGGACGAAGTCATCAACATGCACCGTCGCCTGCTGCGCAGCAACTTGCAAAAGTTGCAGGTACAGGAGGGGCCACACCTAGAAGGTACGTGCATCTTTTCCAGCCCGATCCAATCTAATCTAATCGATGTAGACGAGAAAAAAAACCAACTGACAAGGCACACGAAGAAGACATCGTCCGTCGTTTGCAACAGATTTGTACAGATGCAGATCCGACAAGGCTGTATAGAAACCTAGTCAAGATTGGACAAGGGTGGGTGTAATTCTATATCTCTATGGTGATCGAGTCCTGATTTGTGGATCCAGTGCTTCTGGAGGCGTTTACACCGCTTATCAAGTCGGCACCAACCTCTGCGTTGCAATCAAACAGATGGATTTGGAAAAGCAGCCAAAGAAGGATTTGATTATTAATGAGATTTTGGTGGGTTTTTGTCGCTCTTTTCTGTCTTTCATTCTTTCGCGTTCCGGTCCCGTCCACTCACCTCGTCCTACGCAGGTAATGCGCTCCTCCCGACACCCCAACATCGTCAACTACATCGACAGTTTTCTGTACAAGAATGACTTGTGGGTCGTTATGGAGTATATGGAAGGTGGTACGTACGAGTTGCGACTTGACTTTTTGATAGTTCATTCCATTCATGTACCACGTTTTTGCTCACTTTGTGACTTCCCATCCTCTTTTATCAACCCTCATGTCTACCCCTTTGCTTTCCATCATTCTCTTTTGTGATGTCACTCGCTCACTTTTGTTCGTTCCGTCACAGGTTCCTTGACAGACGTCGTCACCGCCAACCTCATGACAGAAGGTCAGATCGCTGCTGTATCCCGTGAGACGGCACAAGGTGTGTATCGTACCATCCATCTTTCTACATATCCCCTCTGCTACCGCTGTATCGATTCTCACACCATCATAGGCCTCGAACACCTCCATAAGCACGGGGTCATCCACAGAGACATCAAGAGTGACAATGTGTTGTTGAGCATGGTTGGGGATATCAAACTTAGTGCGTGGCCCGTAGTATCTTGTTTGGAATGGCTTTTTGTTGACCATCTATCTTTTTTATTCTTCCTCTTCGTTCTCTCTGTTCCCACTTTCCCTGCTGCTCACAACCGCTCCTTCCAATAGCCGACTTTGGTTTCTGTGCACAAATCTCCGATCCCTCTCCTCCAAACGAACCACCATGGTCGGAACACCCTACTGGATGGCCCCGAAGTCGTCACACGAAAGGAATACGGTCCCAAAGTCGACATTTGGAGTTTAGGAATTATGGCGATAGAGATGATCGAGGGGAGCCGCCGTATCTAAATCAAAATCCATTGAAGGTGGGTCCTACCTATCCGAGAATATCTGGGATACACTGACGCTGACACTTCCTCTTCCCCCCTAACCTCTCTACCTCTCATACCAACACCTTACAACCATGCATCGTAACTGAATTTAACAGGCCTTATACCTAATTGCCACTAACGGTACACCCAAAATCGCAAATCCCGAAATCTAAGCGGGACGTTTTCTGATTATCTTGCCAAGACGCTCGAGGTGGACGCGGAGAAGAGGCCGAGTGCGACTGAGTTGTTGGGGGTGAGTGTTCTTCTACCTTTCTGTAGCCCTTCCTCTCTGACATTTACAATTTTTCAGCACCCTTTTTTCAAGTTATCTGAGCCTCTGAGGACGCTGGCACCGCTGATCAAGGCTGCGAGAGAAATTGCTAAAAACAAATGAACAAGTAAGTGAACGACAAATTGTATAGATGAGGGATGAGCGGATGAAGCTTTCAAAGAGATGGTACCGCGAAATGCAAATGAGCTTGAAGGAGAGAAGCATAGAAACGCAAGGAAGAAATGAAATTAATTGTATACTTTTCTACTGTTCGGTCACCTATCTATACCTCTCTTATCTCGCGCTAGTCTGGTCAGATTTTTATTTCATTCTTATATCCTTTTCTAGTGAGCCTTCTTCTTTCCCATCGCTCGTCCGCTCACCATCTTCCTATTTGCTGAGCATAATTATCTTCTGTTCTTTTTCTTTTCGAACCTTTGTCCGAGACATCGACGTGTCCATATCATACATCCATAAATTGCTTCTTCCTCTTCGTATATGATATAAGTATAAGTACCGTACTATCCTATCTATCTATTATCCAGACTCCAGATTCGGGCTTACTGTTTACTAGAGCGCTTTAACTTCCCCATTACATGGTCAGACGGAAGTGAACTGGAAACCTCACGATGGGAAGTACTGTTATGCACAAGTTATGCATGTTATATGTTATCTGCGAGTCTTTGAAGCTTTATGGTTTGCAGCTTCAGCAGGAGCATAAAAATGGCGTGAACCACTGGTTGACCGAAGATATCAGTGCTAGGTTTCAGGCATGCACTTTGACGGTAGGCGACAACCCTTGTCTCCCGTAGTCAGACTCAACCTCGCAAGCGAGCTTAATTTAGACGCACATCGTATTAAAGGACCTCCCCGACTTTGGCGTCTTGGATAAATCCAAATCCATTCCAGCTGTTGGGCCTTTACATAACCTCCCGCAATATGCCAATCCTTCACCAAAACGTCTTGCATCCTTTCTGATAAAGCGACCGACTGGTGTCCTTTCTCATCCGGGTAGTTTTGGTACCACACTGGCCGATTGCCAACAATAAGCATCTCTTCTTGTTTGTCTTCCGAGTTCCACGCTGGGGGTAGCGTACTCTGGCGTACTCCGGCAAGGACATCCAACGCCAGTCATTGATTAGAAATTCAAGGCAGTCAATGTCTTCGACTCCATTATTATTGCAGTTTTGTACAAGGGCATGAGCAGAAGATTCATGAAACATCCGCCGTGGCAAGCAGATAACCATCTGCAAGGCCACAGCCGCTCACTAGTCGTTCCAAGCAGGAGCTCCTCTACTTCCCAGTTGGTTCAAGGGATATTTTCGACATTCTCAATGTAAGCATATATAAGTACTCCTAATAGCGACACAGATGGCACAGGCGAATACATGGATGCGATTTACATAGTTGACTACATATACTGAGATGCTATATCTATTTGATACATGAGTTGCACGAAAAAAATGCTTAGGTCAATTATGAGGGCACCAGCCTGGACACGAATTCAGACACTTGAGTTGATCGGTACAGGGACAACGTACCGTAAAATATCGTGCCCAAATTATAAGTGTCGGTGGCTTCCGCAACTAGCGTTCTAACAGCAGCGGCAACGCTTAAAATTTCTACTCAGCTTCCCTGAAACACCGATGAGTGCCCGGTCAGCATCTTCCTGGGCGCGAGTACTGTCGAGGTTAATCCCCAAGCCCAATCTCTCGGAAAGTATGCGTTCGTTTTCTGGGTTCTTCAGGATCATCGTTGTCGTTGAGGAGTCATCGTTCTCTACCTGTTTCTTCATTTTGTAATCGCTCACGGTCCTGCGTATCTCGCATCAGTATCACAGAATACATTGGATTGGAATACTGACCAGCTGTACAATGGATCATAGCGGAAGACTTGCAAAATAGTCATGATGACGTCGGATTCGTCCCGCAAAACTCGGAGAGTTTCCTCAGAACAACGCTGGAACACACCATTTGTTCCTGAAATCCCCATCCCATCTACCATGTCGGGCGTCATTCGGAAGGGGACGTTTTCGGGAATAGGGAGAAGTTTTCCCTGCCAAAAGATCAGATGTCTGTCCATACGTTGTAGAGAAGAAAGCTTACCTGGTCAAAAGCTATACCTAGATCGATGTGAACGACTTCACCCTTGATCTTATCTATCAATATGTTGGAGGTATGGCGGTCGCCCAGTCCTAAAATGTGACCAACAATGGAAGTAGTTGCGACACTTCGAGTATAGTTCAATCTGCTACGGAACCAAGGAATGGGCGTCTTGTGCATTTCTGTGAAATAATGACGCATCACAGGCTTGTATTTCTTCATACACTCCAGGTAAAATTTGTAATGCGCTGCAGGGGTACTGCTCTTCTGATGGCTAGCCAGCTCCCGTGCGATATTTCTCATGTCGTTGGGCCTATATCTGCACGACACATTAGCAAATACACCATGAACCCTCCACTTCCTAACTATCAGATAGTAGTGACGAACCTGAAATGGGCTTTGTCAAGCCAACTCTTGAGAGGCGTAGTGTCGCTAACGAATTCGAGGATTCCGGCTCGACTTGCCAGCGGTATCACTTTGTATCCACGAATGTACAGATTACGCTTCTTTGTCTCAGTATCACGTCGAAGAACAACGTTGACAACATCAAAGACTTGTTCCATGACGGCATCCTGTCGCAAATCATCCTTTTGGGCACTTTTGAACTGGAAGAAACGAATTAAGATCGACATAATGCAGC
Source organism: Rhodocollybia butyracea (assembly GCA_015501585.1). Classification (NCBI taxonomy): domain Eukaryota; kingdom Fungi; phylum Basidiomycota; class Agaricomycetes; order Agaricales; family Omphalotaceae; genus Rhodocollybia; species Rhodocollybia butyracea. The sequence goes on from JADNRY010000010.1 coordinate 628,405, forward strand.
GGTGTGGCACAGAAACTCACGAGTTGTTTGTACTTCCGTCCATCCGAGCCCACACAGGAGATAATTTTGGGATGATTGGCCCCACCAGCAATTTCAAAGTGGTCATCGTACTTGTGGACGCAAACACATTCTGCAGGATCGTAACGCTTAGACGGGTCAACAGGAGTGTAGGCTGTAATCACGGGCACTTTCAGCCGACTCAAGCGAAGGTTCAATATAAGCTGGTCCTTGGGAACTGGTTTTACTTCGCCTGTCTTTGCTGAGTCGCCTACGGAAAAGTTGGCGAATAATAACGAGGCTTCACATAGTTCCTCGACAGCGGCGGTCCGATCAGAGGTAGATGGGTTATTTAGCAGAGAATTGAAGACATCTTTAGCTGCTGAAGATCTACCAGCGTTATGTTCCGTTTCCGTAGTCAAACCTCCACTAGCACGCCCTGTCGCTCGGCGATTCGATTTCGTTCCAGCTGCCTTGGGTGGTTGTAGACAAAAGAGTTGATAAAGACTATGGAAAGGGTGCTCAGAACACATTCGCATGATCGTAGGCCATAAAATTTTTTGGGCTTCGGTTTTGGTTTCGTCTAGCCTTGAAAATATCTGATGCTGTATATTGTGTAAGACGAGACAAATGAGGTTGCTTCAATCATGACTTACCGCCAAAAAAACCAGTTTCCGCGATGGTACCCGATTTATGGCTTCAGCCAGATCTTTTTGGATGGCAATATAGTCGAAGTTAGATAACCAGAGTGAACACAGACGGATGGGAACATCTTCATCAAACATATCCGACACTTCCAGACACCGAGAGTACATTTGGATGGCTTGTTTCAAAACTGCATCACGATTCGCAATAAAGTCGGCCGTCGCTTTGTTGTCCTGTGCGAGGACTTTCTTGGCTGCATTAGCCGCGTTGATCATTGTTTTGTCCGCAGAGCGACCCTTAGTCATTTGTTCGTAATCCTTAAGCTCCTTCTCCTTGCGCTCCCTGTACACGTTTAGACGAATAAGATCGGGCGAATCCAGAGCGGCCTTGTATTGAGCTTCCGCAAATTTAGCGTATTGGTGATAAATAGTAGCTCGGCTTTGGCTATCAGGAGCTTTTTCGATTAGAGAAATAGAGGGTTTGAAAAATTCATGCTCGATGAAGGACGGCTGCTCAAGACACGCCTCGGCTGTCCAAGTTCCCTGAAAGTAATGTCAGAGAGCGACTTTCCGCGAAGACGAAACGCGTACAAGTCGTGCCATTAACTGAGCAAGCCACACAGGATCAGGGTTCTTTGCGTCTCGTCGAAGGTCTTTGAGATATTCAACAGCATGCTTTTCCTCTTTGTGAGCCCACAGAACAGAAGCGAACTGCTCGATGACGGCAGGGGAAGAGATTTTTTCAAGATTTTTTGCTCGAATGACCGAATTCAGCGCTACCTGTACTTGATGCGCTTCAAGGGCTGCTTGAGATAAGCGAAGAAGACAGTCCTTCTCAACTTCAAATAAAGTTTGGCTGAAGGGAGAAAGCATAGCGCCAATTTGATGACGCTGTTCTTTTCGTCTGGCGGATTTGACGAGGGATAGACGAGTGGCCATGATACTTTCTATATCGTCAAACCTTGTAAAGGCGTCAATGTCATATTTGATAATGAACTAGGACAAGAACTTACTGGAAGCCAGCCTCGATTGCAGTGAAGTTCGACCATTCTTGAGTACTGGAACTTTTGTTCGTGATAAGATCCTGGATAAAAGAAGACCTCCATTGAGTGGCTTGGCTGAGTGACATCAACGTTTGGATAGTCTCGCGTATCTGAGCAATATTTTCAGACCCAAGGGTGCGAAGATGATCCATTTCCTTGAACAAAACGTTCCGTATGATGGCGTCGGTGACTCCTTGATCCCGCTCACGATGTACGGCTCGAAGAGCCAGGTATAGGGAAGAACCGGGATGGCGATCCTCGTCGGATTCCGGAAGATCCCATGTCTCTGCCCTCCAGCCCAGCTTATAAGCCATAGACGAGTGAGTTTCGTGATCTGAATCAAGAAGTGTTTGGGTAGCGATGTGACTAAAACCATATGAGTGGAAGGATTGAAGGAGACCTTCGATCTCTTTCGTATCGCTAGTGTCTACCTCCAAAGCAGCACCATGGAACCGAAAGGCTTTCTCCCATTCCCTCTCGTGATGGAACCGTTTTATGAGGAAGTGATGGTGGTCATGAGTTCGAATGGCATAAAAACCGTCCGGTTCGTCGATGTTACTATAGATTTCGTACATTATCTTTTCAGTGGAGACGTCTTCATTGACAGAAGGATCCCGGTACTCTGCGTCCAACTCTAGAAACAGCAACGCAGTCGTGTAAGCACCACATGTTATTGCATTCTGAGCAAGAGAAAGAAAACTGATACTGAGCCACCTGTTGTACGCAAGAGCATCGCGTCCTTCAGGTTGAATATGCCGAAGATGTAAAACGACATCAATGATAGAACGACGACAGGAAATAGCTGTATTTGCCGATGCTAACAGCTGCTCAAAGTACCCCGACAGAGACGAAGAATGTGATGCATCAGCTGATAACTGTAGAAGAGTTTGAACCAGTAATGGCAGTACCCTGTTTGAAAACATGACATGGGAAGATAATATGTCACAGAGCTGGGCATAAAATGGACTAAATGCAGAGAGAACATCTGCGAGAAGAGTTGTGACCAAGCTAATCCATTTTGGAAAATCGTGAGCCGCCTCCATGAATTCTGCCGACAACAGAGATGTAGATAAGCTGGGCACTATTCGCTTGGTAGCAGTCAAGCGGAATTCTCGAAGGTAACTAACTTCGATTCGATATTCTGAAGGCCACAGTTCAGACAGTGAATCGAGTGAGTCAGACGATAATGTTAACATCAAGGCGCGTAAAGTGTGGTATGCAGCGTGGCGAGAACCATCCTCACTGTCACTTTCAAGCATATTCAGTAAAATAAGGATGATGGAGCTCTGTGGTGTATGGGATTTGTTTTTTGCTAGTTCTTTATGTTGACGCGATCTGCTTTGAGAATGGTGAAGTTTCTTCTCTGGATCACTACCAAAGCTGTCGATAGCGCCGCAATTAAGTACGAGAAGACTGGCGAACGCATGAACATCTTCCTCGCGAAGATGCTGAGCAGGCGGCATGCACTCTTTCAGCTTCCAAAAGTCTGTCTGAGCGAACTGTGTATGATCATACATACGAAGCTGCGCGTGATCCCGGAGCCTACGAACCAGCCGAAACTTGTTCGTGGAGACGCTATTGTGGGTAAGAACCTTTGACAGTCGGGCAGGCTCAATGGCATTGAAAAGCTGAGAAAGATTCTCCGAAGGCTCATGAGGCCAGGCGGGTAGAGCGAGCTTAACTTGTTCCTTGACATCGGGTAGAGTGGAAAGTGCGTAAGTTTGATCATCTACCCACTCGAGCAACGCCTGACGCCTTTCCTTTATAGCAGAGATGTCGTCAACGTCACTTGCGTAATCATGACACAAGCACGCTACGCGGGTGAGGATATCAGGAAAGCGCGGGTCGTTGCCTGAGATATAGAGGGAAAAACACCATTCTAGGATGGATTGAGCAGCGGGCACTAGATCCCACTGCCTGAGCAAGGAACAAGACCCACGAATGAGAGTGTCCAACAACGTCGCGTCGCAAAAGCTTGTTGTGTTATGTCTGTAAGCAATCCATAACGAGATAGCATTGACCAATCTAAGCTGCTCATTAACGAGGAACGACCGCTGCACGTCTGCAAACAGCTCTTGTAGGACGTGGTATGTAAGCGCGTGATTATCCCCGCCTGGAACCTCCGCCAACAGCCACGAAAGAGCACTGAGTATCGAATGAGGGCTGAAATTGGGAAGGTTAGGGAGGTGAGTGTCGAAGTCCTGTGTTCGTCGGTATTTCGTCAAGGTAATAAAAAGCTGCGAAGATTCTTCGGATTCGTCGACGTCGCGCAAGGCTTCAACAATGCTTCCATTCGCAGTGAAATCCTGGTCGTTCAAGGTCCGTAAAATGGCAGCTGCGACACCGTCTGTAGCATCTTTTAGGGTGTTTCGAAAACTGGCCGAATCATACCAATGAAGGGTCCGAAGCATCTTTTCTTCTAATCGTTCGATAGATCCACCTCCGCTATCGAAGAAGGTGATAATTTCGTACCCTACAATGACACCAAAACATTCACGAATAACGTCTTGTGTGGATCGTTGAATGGCTTGACAGTGGCCTTCGAATATGCGCCGCCCGTGCTGTCTAAATTCCTCGCTACCGAGTGCCAAAAGGTTCGCAGTAGTGAAATCTCGAATTGTTCGAGAAGCGCGTTCTTTACGATCCTTGTATCCGAGAAGGTTAACTGGGAGATCCAGGACGTTGTGTTTTCCCTGCCGAATGGAATAGGCCAGTTGAAACATATATGCCTCGAAAAGTTCCGATAAGCTATTCAGACCTAAACGCTGCGCGACCCCACTCAGGATAGCTTCGATATGACGGTTGTAGATGGTTGTGAAAAAACACGTTTCCACCAAGTGCCAATAAGGACCACGTCGAACAGCAGCACTTATTACCATAATATTCCCAAGGGAAAGTATCCTGGAGAGCATTTCTTCGAAACTACCAAGCGAAATCAGGGTAAGGATCGAATTTGAGTTACCATATACTTACTTGTTGGTGTTTGTAGCATACTTTTCTCTTATAATTCCGTATAGAGTCATCGGGTCCTCTGCAATTTCGAGAAGACGGGCGTTCAATACCGCTGCTCGAAATCGTACACGTATGTCAACATCCTGAAGAAATCTAGGGAGCATCTCCATAGGTGAGGTTTCGACGTCGTCCTCTGAGCACAGCCAAACGCGTTGTGAAGGATCTTGGGCCAAATATCTGTCGTAAAGACGGGCGATCGCATCGCGAATCCCCCATACACGAAAATCTTCAGCAACTTGGGAATAAGACACGAGCAGTCCCCTAAACAAATCCCCAACATCCTGATTGATGGCCACAGATGAGATCCATAAAGGTAGTGTTGCATCTAGGAGGGATAATAACTGCATATGAAAGCTTTCACTCTTTCCCCAGGCGTATGAGTGTATCAGTGCCTCAAAAGCCTCGAGGAAACGATATAGGTCGTTGGAAGTGAGACTGAGTATCTGCTTTCGGATGTTGTCGAAATATACTGGACACACGATCAGAAATCGGTTCATATCTTCCGGTGTGGCATAGTTCAGAATTAGCTCTGTAAGGTCTTTGTCCCGCGTTGGTTCTCCCGATGATTGTTGTAGAAGGGGACCAACAGATAAAAATGAGATGCAGACACCGGTAAGACTGCGTAGAGCTAAAGCTTGCGCAGTCGTTGCTTCTAGGTCTCCTGAAGATTGTAGCCCCGTAGAGTGGCCTATGCCAAAATTGTCGTTGATATTGATAGAAACTTCTGTGTTTCGGTCCAAGATTGTTCGAAGCAGATTTCGCAGAACGTCTGTAATATTACTGAAAGAGGATTGCACCTAGCAACAATTGAGGATAAGTAGAAATAGTGGAACAGTGAAACTTACGTCGACATTACACCACAGCGCCTTCAAGTGCTTTACTCGTACCACGCGCAATATATTCTGTTTTCTATTGTTGTCCGAAAGTAAAGAACGAAGTGTTTGCGTGCGGATGCCTGCAGCTTTGGCTGGTAGTGACAAGGCCTCCCATGGAGTGTCATCGTAGGTCTGCTCATCCATGGAAACAAGAGGCTCCAATGCGCGTAAAATAAGACTTTTCTCCTCCATGGTCCATCGAACTTGATGGAGCAACGACACAATCGAACTGATCAATTTGCAAGCTGATTGCACAGCGCGTCTATTGGACTGAATGCCATTCAACACGAGAACAGACTCGAAAGAAAGGCTAATAACGGCGACATCCAATGCCTTCCTGGCAGCATCGGCTCTAGGAAGCAGACTGTTCGAAAACTCATTGATCAAGGGTTCTAGACACTTCAAAAAGAAAGTTGAAATCTTCCGCTCTCTGCCACTTGGCTCAATCAAATCTGTGTCGGGGGGTACAGACGTACCCTTCAGCGTGGGTAAGCCGTGACTTCGGTCCTGCTTAACCGGAGGTATTATAGCATTCAACAAGTATTCCCGAATGACCCGAGTCTGCTGTTCAGCAACTAAAGTCTCTGTAGTCAAACAATGAGGCAGCTCGATTCGACATATGAGCGAACTGTGTTGGGAGGAAGCGCAGATAGTCTCCAGCAGCCGTAATACGTCGCTGACAAGATAAAGCGATGTATCAGAGCTATCGACCTGCCCCAGCTTCCAAGAGTCCGTAAGCCAAGACAACACCTTCTCCTCGAGCTGCATCCGATATAGCCGCACATCCTGATTAGCCACCCTCAAACACAGCGAGAGAAAAGCGCAAACAGAGTCATAAGGTGCAGTTGGTCCCTGTACATCTAAATCTTTGGCGAGGGTTTCGATTTCGGAAAGGACACGGTGTGGAGTAAGCGGGGATCGTATCAACCGCCGAGTGGGGCTCGTGTTACCAAAGACAAACAGGACAGTTGCTGCACAATGGCTAGCAGCGCGACACACATGAGGCGAGCTTGTACGACGAATTGCATGTGCCCAGACGGTATCCCATGTCGAAGGACCTCGAGTTGATGAAGTTTGAGACGCAGGAGAGGATATCAGAGTAGCGAAATCTGCGTATGCCACTGCAGCGATACATAAGAATGACCAGCTCTGCACACTACTGTCGTCAGAGGTCACGAATTCTAAAAGAGTTCGCATGACCTCCGATTGCATGGAATCATGAATAGTATTCCAGTGACGATCAATGAAAAAGAGAAGGATCTGCAGATCATAGATGCGTAAAGTTTGATTCGAGTGTAGTCGAATGGATTGTAAGAGGTGCGGTAGAGGGTTCTCGTTCAAGCGAGAGCGTCTGGTCTGAGTAAAGGGAGTAGCAGGGGGAGGTGTAGACTCAAAATGTAGAAACAGCTGGAATAGACGAGAAGCGTCAAAAATCAGCTAGTATAAGCAGGAGTTGGACATACTTTTTCTGCACAATCAGCTTGTAGTTCGAGTAATGCCCACGAAAGCGCTTGAGCTGGATCAAGTTGAGCTCCAGCCCGAAAAGTTTTCCCTCTGAAAGCTTTTTGAGTGTCTCGGAGATCCTCCTCCCTTCCGTTAGAAACCTCCAATCTAGTGACGTCCAAAGAAAGTGGTTCAAGAGCCCACTTTTTATCCGCGCCATTTATACTCAGCCATAACTTCGTCAGACTTCCAACCAATTCCTCAGTACTCCCATCAATATCAGAGTCGGCGGTGAGAAAAGGAAAGAGCATCCGTAAAATAGACACGAGCCCTTCCTTCAATGTCTTGTTTTTAGTACCCCATATTTCAAGTAGGTGGGCCCAGCCACTTCGGGCGAATCTAATCACGTCGTTCTTCTTATTTAAAGAAACATGCTTTAACGTTGACAACGTCACTTCGAGAAAGTCGTGATGGAGGGAGGAGTCGGAGGGATAATTTTCAAGGAAGGTTTGGAGGAACTGAAGAACGGCTCGCGTATAACCTTTTCGAAGAATGGGGGCAGAGTTGGACCTGAAGAGGACTGATAGAAGGGACATGCAAGCCATCTGTTCTGCGGATATGGCTAATTGAGTCCGAGATCCCTTGAACGACCTAGGAACCGGCTGAGATGGTCCAGGCTGAGTATTCTGACGACTCTTTTTAGATGCCGGATGATCGTCAACGTCCTCTTCATCTCGTCGACGTTTCCTCTCAGGTTTCGCGTCTTCATCGCCGCCTTTCAGCCTCCGCTCCTTCGTTCCAGCGCGGGGCTTATTGTCATCGTCCTCAGCCATAGAGTCATCCTCAAATATGTCAGTGTTATCTGTGCGTGCTGGGCTTGGGGGACCGTCCTCAACGAGAGACAGGAAATTTACAGGCTTTCCGAGGATGACATTAAAAGCCAGCTCAACGATTTCTTCCCAAGTCCGCTCCTCTTCCAGACGATTTAGATGAGGATTATGCGACGCCACACACTCTAGCGCCTTGATAAAATCCAGTGCCACCGACTGATGCAAAGTGTTACCGCGATACTTTATCTCTTTGTAGAGGAACTGGAACACGCTGACAACCAGTTTCTTGTTGAAAAAGGTCACAGCTTTCTCGAGAAGCCATCTATAAGTCCCTGCAGCGACTGCCAATCTCTTCTCCGCAGCATCCGTGCTCTTTTTCGCGGTAAGACACGCGGTTTTTTTCGGTCCTGATACAGGTTTCCAGCGCGTTGAGTAAAGGCATCCATGCCTTGTCTGGTTTTTTCTGGCCCTCGTTGGTGAAGATACGGTTATATCGCTTGGCGGCAGAGTCCTGGTCGAAGAGTGTCCGGATTTCGTTGAGTCCTTCTTGACGCTCCTTGATTTTCGAGCTGTGGAGCAGCTCTAAAGCCTGCTCAATTTTGGCTCTGCTTAACATGAAGCATAAAGAGAACAAACATAAAGGTGATAAGGGTGATGATGAGTGATTGACGCGATGTCCTAGAAGTGTTAGGCGCCCTAGTACATAAGCGGCTGCAAACTTTTTTTTTCTTTTTCCTGTTCAACCACCATCTTCTCCGTCTTTTTCCAGTTCTTCCTTGAATACATACTTCTGAATTTTACCTATGTTCGGCTCTCCTTACGTCTTTGTGCGATACTTCCTCCCAATGGCCACTTTCTGCCCGAGTAGTCACGAAATTATTCTTCCACAACTACTTGGTTCTGGTGATGCGCCTATAGCAAAGTACTCTAATCGTCTAATCAACGACTAGATGGTCTACTTCTAGATTCGAACTGTCCTGTTTAGGTGGAGGTTCACTTTTCTGTGGTAGCTCTAAATTATTTCGTTGTGTATTCGCATATTCAAGTATACCCAGAAAAAAAAAGTTATTACACATGTTTGATACCGTTCGGTTTCTGTAAAACTTTGGCAATGGTGTCGGTCAACGCGGTACGTTCTCCATGTAAAGCCTGATTCATGAACCATTCTTTGCTCATGTAGTTTCTGATACTGAAAATGTATATTCACATTAGATTGTATAATAATTCACTTCGACTGGGAAAACTCACCCATCGGGAAGCAGCACCACGACGTTGAGTCCCTCCTTCTCTGCAATATCCGTCCTCTTTTTAAGCCACTTCAATGTCCCGGAGAGCGCACTCCCACTGCTTCCTCCAACCAGCAATCCCTCGTTTCGCATAATCACCTGAACAGCATTGAAAGCTTCCTTGTCACTGGTCTTAACCCACTCATCAATATCCGCAGGATCACGAGAGAGCACGTCGGGAATAAAGTCGTAGCCAATACCTTCCACGACATATGCATTTCCTTCAGTATTAGCGTTTAACGACTTGGGGAAAGCAAGGATACTTCCTTCCTGTAACAATATGAGCTACGATTTCAAATGGTAAAAATCCATACACACAGGATCGACAGCCACAACGAAACATTCTTTGTTGTGTGTCTTCTTGATTGCCCTTGAGATACCTGTGACGGTACCTCCGGTCCCTGCCCCACAAACAATGACGTCGACCTTCTGCGACGAGATTCGAGTTGGCGTGGAAGGCGTAGACTTTACAGCTTCGATTATCTCAGGCCCAGTCGTCAGTTCGTGCGCGAGCGGATTGTTCACATTGGCATATTGATCAAGGATGATTGCATGTGGAATCTCCTGTTGCAGTTTGCGCGCAACACCTGAGATCGTTAAGGAATTCAGCCACGAGATTGCCAAAATGACGAGATAGACGCTACCTATGTGGCTCTCGGGAGAGTCCCAGGGTGCTTCGGCAGGGGTACGGACGACTTCGGCGCCCAGTGCTCGAAGTGCAGCTTCCTTCTCCTGTATTATTATGAGCACCATATTATCCAGAAAGAGTAAAATAACATACAAGAGACATTTTATTGGGTAGGGTGATAATCACCGAATAACCCTTATCTGTAGTATTCAGTATATGTTCGTTCGCCAGTCAACGCTGCTGTTATGTACCTTGATCGCACAAGCCATGGCAAGACCAATTCCTATAGTGAGAATGAGATAAACATCGTTTAATTAGAAATACTCGCCACGAACCGGTATTTCCAGAGGTAGGTTCAATGACAACGCTTTTTCCCGGAATAAGTTTGCCTTCCTTCTCAGCAGCTTCTATCATCGCCTTTGCTATACGATCCTTTACAGATCCACCAGCAGACATGTATTCGACTTTACCCACTGCCACGTATAATAAGTCTTCGTCGACCCTTCGGAACTTGGAGAGATGGCAAGACTTACAGAGATTGCATTTCAGCCCATGAAGCTTCGCCACGTTATCAAGACGAATGAGCGGGGTGTTTCCGACAGCGTCGAGAGCATTGTTGAGTATCTGAGGCATATGGACAGGCAACAGGTGGCGGTAGGTGGTGGTACGAGATCAACGTCAACTTTTATTTAAGGAACCCCTATTTTTAAGATCCGGCATTTCACGCGTGTCTCGAGTCGAAATTATTAATAAGTAGCGCTCAGCAGGATACCGGCCAAAGACCAGATTGGACCATTCATGAGGGAGTTTATTCAAAGTTCAACCATAGGCGGCCTTCATCGCGTCATCCGCTAGAGCAGGGGTCCCAGGATCTCACTTCCACCACGCTGGTTCTTGATAATATCGCTCACGAAGCTATGTACACCCATACACTCGTTTGAAATTCCCGGAAACTCGTAGCAGGGGACCATGTTTAGTTTCGACGATGATGCATTGATGGTTGATCTGACGCAAGTTGAGCTGCTGCATAGCTACTTACTTGAACGGATATCTTCTAAAAAGCCAATTGGAGCTTTGGTTTGAGAGACAAGCTGATACAAGTATCCATGATGATGCCGATTTGACGCTAAAGATAATATCAACCTGAACACAGGATTCCTAGTTTGGTCTGCCAACAGTGGTGTGATAGTACTAAGGGCGCAGTTTGTTAATAGCAGTACGTAGTTCATTCAAAAGATTCACAGCTAGTAGGGCTCTGCAGGACTTCGCAAGTAACCACAACGCCGAGTCATGGCAAGTTTTTCAAAAACTGAAGCCCTGCATATCCTGCGCGTTTGAGTCGAAATTATGTAAAGGGCTGTTACTGCCGATCGATAGTGCCTTGCAGCGAAATATAGCTGGAATACTCTCGGATGTACTTACTATAACTACAGTACGCGTTCATTTTCCATGATTGGCATGTGACCGTGATCATATGAGGGCGTGCAGGGCTTCAATTAATTATGTACTACGCATTTTTGAAACTAGACATGAAGGATCCATCGTTAAGCTTGGCATTGATCCCTCGTCTATATGTACTACCCCCGATGAAGAGGCCTAACTCTAAGTATGATCTACTTTCGTGATTGAATCTCTGCTCATTCCGAACAAGTTATAGTAGGTAGTACTACATGTCAGGCTTATCGGATGTTCTTTTAGATCCACCCTCTCCTCGAACTTTCTCTTCCAAGTTCCCCAATGAGCCTTATACTTATTCGGAGCAGCGACTCAAAAATCTCGCTCCATACCTCAGCAAATTTATGCACGGCGATTGGGGTGCTCGAAATGTTCTTATATCATTCATATCATCGGTTGAGACAGGTATCTTCAACTACTGGGAAGTTTCAATGTATCTTGGGTGGTATACGAAGGAAAATACATATCCCAAAAACTCGTCGGAATACCAGATAGAAGCATAAGATCCGTAAAACAAAGCTTTGAATAAAGACACTCTCAAAATTCCAGCCAATTTCTATTCAGGAGAAGCCGATTGAACAGGAGGTGGCGACAGCCCTGGTGGATTCTACCAGTCTTTGCTATATGGTCATAAGCCATTAGGATCTAGAATTCGCGTTCATACATTACTTGTCTCGCTAGCCAGATTCCTTTGAATCTTCATGGTGAATCTTCAAAGGGACTGCCCATTATGTACTTACTCCATGTTACTCGCCCGTGCCACCACCACTCTTAACCCCTGTTCGTCCAAAACTTCTAAGGGCTTGTACACCTGCATGTCAACATCTCGCTCAATAAACTTGAGAACGACGGATCGGATACAGCTTATCCCCATCGTTAACATTGTAGCACACAGATCCGAACCTGGTTTGAACCAGCGTGATTCAATCATTGAAACCAACAAAGTTTCCTCGACTGCTGCAAAATCAGATCTGAGAGAAAGCCTGCGTAAGTTGGGCAGAAGTGACATTGATTTGAAGTCGGACTGCGAATCTATCAACAAACTGTGAGTTACATGCATTTTTGAAATGAGTTGTGTAGTAATCGGGTTTTCCAAATAACAATCAACAATGCTGAGATTATGAATGGAAGGGCAGTGTTGGAGGACTTCAATGAGATGCAGGTCTGTGATCGAAACATAGCTCAAGCAGAGCGTCTTCAAGGTACACGACGACCTCGTTATGAAGTCAGTGAAGACTTTCGCGGGAAAGATTACACTCCCCCAACATTCATCAGGTGGAATGATGCGGAATTCGGTTAAGGAAGGCAACGTGAATGTTAAGAGCACATTTTCTTGTAATGACTGGGTATTGATCTCTTCTCCCTCGCACAGCAAGAAAGTGAGTGACTGTAGTCTATTTAAGAGCACACCTGCTCCGAGAATTTCAGGCTGTGATGATTGACTGCGAATCTTCAAGACAGTAAGATTCGGACACTCCTGGAAAACATTCAATGACTCGATATCATCGGGTGCACTGATATCCAAGGAGGTAAGCTGCTTCCACGGGAAATCAGCGGCTTCGACTAGAGGGTCCGCGATAAGAGCAGTGCGGAGCTTCGGTGCTTGATTGAAGCAATTTAAGTCTGCTCCTGAAACAAAAGCAAATCGATTCGTAAGGCCAACCTCCTCTAGTTGTGGAAATGAGAGTCGAGAAAAGCCGCTGAAGCTGGATATCGGGGAGTCGCAGGTGAAATGTAATACTTTCCAGCGCTGAGTGTGTTCAGTAAGTAGGCTCAATATGAAAGGTATTTCTGACTGGGTTTGCGAAAAAGGCTGGACTTTTTTTCGGACCTCTACGTGAAGTGTAAGTGGGGCATCAGCCGATCGATGGAGATATAATTCAACAGTGGAGATGAATCTAGGAGGTTGTAGCTGGGCTGAGAACTTCAGTTGAATCTGCGACCACAAAGTTGGCAATCCTAGTCCAATATCCCGCCAGCGAGAGCAAACGGATGTTATTACCATAGCAGGAAGAGAAGTTAACACAGATTTCTCTTCAGCGTATTCCTGTAACAAGTTATTTGTGCAAACAAATTCAAAAATGGATGCAAAGATTTCGTTGGGGAGTTGTTCCATGATATACAGCTGTGCGGCTGCTAGCTGGAGAAGTAAGGAGTCGCAGAAGCTGTTTCGAAGATAACCTGGTATAAACCGAGTCAGACAATCGAAGATAACCCGAGTCAGACAACTTAAAGCCGTGAGCAGTTTAGCGCTCATCGCTCATCTTATCATGTCAGCGTGATTGCATGAGCGTTCTTTCGTTCCTTCACATAACGTTTTGAAGTGCTGCTGATGTTCAATTCACCTCGGCTAGCCCAGTCTCAGAGATATGTGGGAAACAATGGACTTGGAGGAAGCTTTGTAGATGACAATCCCCTGGCTAGCTCAGCCTATGATGGTCTTGACCCTTGGAGTGCTGCACCTAGTCCTTCCTCAACTCCTGCTCCTCCTGCAACTTCTGCCAGTGTATTTAGTTCTGTGATTGGTCTGTACTCTTCTGTATTTCCTCAATTACAATCTAACACTCTTTTCAAGCCGATGCAACCGTTCCATCTGTCTACGGTCGTGCTTTTGCCCTTGTGGACCCTGCAACACCGGCGAGACATCGGTCAACTCCCTTTCGCGAGTGTTAGCTACCTCCCTCCTTCCAGCATCCACTATTGATAAGGTAATAACTGAGACATTCAGACTAAAATGTCGCATTAACTCGTCCCCAGATCGTCAATCTTGTCAGCTCCAAACCACGAGTATCTAAGCTTGAGTTCTTCGTTGCTTTAGCCTTGGTCTCGCTCGCTCAGTCAGGAAAAGGTGCATCACACGATATTTCTCAAGCGTAAGACTCTGATCAAAAGCAGACATTAGCATAGAGCAAGTCGCAGCCTTGTCATCTCAGAACGAGCTTCCCGAGCCAAATCTCAATCTCGAATCTCTACAGCCCTCTGCCTCTGCATTTGCTGCATCTATTCCGAATTATAAACCAGATTATAAACCGGACTCCACAATCCGCTCACCAGCACCTCAATACTCTGCGGATGATCCTTGGGATGCTAGTGCGCGTCACGTGTCTGCGCCGCCAAATATGAGTGGATTCGATTCCAATGCAAGCCGTGGTTTCAGTACCGGTGGCTTTTCCGGCACACCATCTACGCTAACTGGTACCGGTCTCCCGAAGGAATGGTGGAAAAAGCAAAAGAGTGTCAATGTTACAATTCAAGGCCAGCAAGGATTCATCTTGAATCGTTACACAGTCTATCAGATCTCAACGGATGTCAGTCGTTCATATCTCAAAGATATTTCCATCTAACTCCGCTGTAACAGAGAGGTACATCCGTAGTTCGAAGATACTCCGAATTTGCCTACCTTTGGGACTGTCTCTATCGACGATACCCATTCAGATTATTTCCTGCGCTCCCACCTAAGCGGATTGGATGTGCGTTATCAAAAGTCACTGGTCCACATATTCTTACGTTCTCTTGATCAGCCGATGAATACTTCTTAGAGCAAAGAAGGTAACTCCTCGGTTTATCCTCCTCCGGGCTATATTAACCCACCTTGTAGGAAAGGTCTAACTCGGTGTCTGAACTATGCCATGTACGTTGTCTCTATCAATTTACTCGCGGACCGTTCAATGTTTTGTTTTTAGCAATCATCCAGTCATCAAAGACGACGGGGTGTTATCCGTATTCCTGTCCGATTCATCATTTGAAGAATGGCGAAAACACACGTCGGTATCCCTTGATGAAGAGTCTGCAAGCAAACGCGTCGACCGGGCGGAAGAGATGAGTATCCCAAGTGACCTGGAAGATAAAATCACGTCCGTTCAAGAACCATTTATCTGATATGCTCTAACTTTGTGTCACTTTTAGAATAATACGGCGACGAGTATCTCCTCTCATCGAGCAGTGGCAACGCATATGTATACTAGCAGAGAGGATTATCAAGAGACGTGAAGCCGCAGCGGTACGGATGTCTTCATTTCGGCGTCCCTTCATCCCGGCTCATCTTCTGCCTTCTTATAATCCACGCTCGATGTCGGACTCTGCCTCTATTGCATCTTCTACGGCGTTTTCTGCAACATCCCATGCCTCCGAACCGGCTACGCTTAACAACTCTATGATCGGCTCATTTTTGGGATTGGATCCTCTGGGATTACAGGGTGATCTATCAAGACTGACAAACACGCTGAGAGCGGTCATCGAAGTCAACGATCCATGTTGGAGAGGAGATGAATGTGAGCTTTCGAGTGGGGTCCGAACGGGATTAGAACAAGTCGCGATTCATTGCCAGAGACATTCCGAGCTTTCAGAGAATCGGGTACGTTCATAGTCGTAGCTGGGACTAAAACTGATTCCATGTCACTAGACGCGTACTTTACTCGACACTACACTTGAAGCTCTCAAGGTAAGCGAAGTAACTCTATTCATGGGCTGTACTGATAATTTGGGTGCAGGCTCAGCGAGACCTTTACATCGGTGTTCGCGATCTGTTCATTCGCCATGACCGTCTCTCACTTGACCAAGTCGAACGCCTGAAGAAGCGCGTTGAAACCACCTCGCTCAAGCTAGACGGCATTAAAGTAGCACAGAAAGATAACTGGCAAGACGAAGCCGACAAACTAGTAGCTGCTATCGAGAAAGACCAGGTCACTATCGCTGCCCAGCTTAGTCGGAGGGTGTTTATCCGCGCCTGGTATGACTTCACCTGCTAGTCCCTCCCTCTGGCGTTTCTCACGGTTTCTTTGTGTAGTCTATGGCATGAACTGCGCGTTGTGCTCCATAACAGAGAGAACGCGCTTCTTTCAGTTATGACACAATCATTTATCCGAGAGGAGGTGGAATTTTCAGAATCTGTCTTGAATAACTGGTCATCTCTTTCTGAAGCTGTAGAGGGGATGCCGTTCGAATGAGTGCGCTTCGTGGACATTACTATTAATAATTTATACTAATTACTTGCACTCAATGTTACGACCTTTCATGATCATATAAGCGCATACTCAAATGCAGAAAACAACAGTAATACAAGACGTTTGATCAACAAAAGTCACCCATTTACCTAGCCTACCGGACCTCGTCGATCGAAAACGTAGACGATGTGAAAGTCGCTCTTGAAAGCAGCCTCTGGATCATCGCCATATATTCCCATAGTATTAGTATATGTATCACATATCCTGTAGTATAGTAAAACCGCCCCGGCACTTAGGGCAACGATCTACAGCAGCTCCCACTGGGCAGACTGCGAGCTCGTCGTTTGTTCGGTGTCTGGGCCCCGCGTCAGCTTGTGCTGCCGGATCCGGTGTTCAGTACTTGGACCATGCCGTGTAATAAACTTCCTTCCTTCCTTCCTTCCCTCTCTTCAGCTTTTGATCGGAAACATCAATGGTTTCGGGTTCAGCTTGGGTCGGTGGATTTCGGCTTCAACCGGACGCAATTCAGCTTCGACTTCATGATTCCTACTATTTTCTAACAAATTCAGCTTTTCTAAATTCTACAAGCATTGAACTCTACAAAGACTCGGTCACCCCTGGTACAGTATCTAATAGGCTATGATGTAATTAGCGAGCAATTTCCCCCAATAGAGTGACAATTCCCCCACCTTAAAGAAACTCGGACTATTTCCCTAGCTCCAATTCGCCACATGCATCATACTCAAGTGTTTTAAATCTCTGCTCTAACAGCTTCAGACTCAATAAACTTCCTTCCTTCCCCCAGCGCTACACCAATTGTTTATGTAAAAGGACCCGGAAATTCTTTCCATTTAGCACATACATGATGGAGGATACAGGCGCTCAGGCTGTCTAGGTACTTGGTATCTACCATTAAGGGAAAATATAAATAAAAGTAATATGCGATGCCTAAAATAGCGCCCAGTTCAGCTCAGCACCGTGCGTTGCACGGCGCATACAAACTGAACCAATGAAGGCTGGACTTATTGAATGAGATTCCAACTGCTGAACTGGAAATACCATGAGGAAAATTGTATGGAAAACGGGGGAATATCAACCCACATGAGAGAAAAATGCAAACCAATAGCCCAAGCTCAAGCTGATGTTCCTAAGATTGAGGCAGTCCCATTCCATTCAAAGGCAGAACTTGTTCAAACAGATCCTACTCCATTGTTTATGATAGTTTATTAGTTGAATAGCATACAACGTAGGGTTGACATATCAAAGTAGGACCTAATCACAAGTGGAAGTAGCATTGTCTCAAAGCCGAAACCATCACACCGCAAGCTGAACACTGGAGTTGGTAAAAAGGCTGAACCTGAGAGTCGAACATGTGATTTGAAGCTGAACTCGAAACCTTAAGTTGAATGTGGAGCCGAACCTGAAATATTTGGCGAAAAGAGACCTCAAACTTGTCCGTGTGAGAGATTTTGACAGCGAGCTACGGCTTCTGGTTGGCAGCGACGCTGAGCACGAGTAGCGCAGAGTAGATCTCGAAAATAACGCGATCTCGTGGCCGCATCCATTGGGTAGATTTTCGACAGCCAAAAATACCGTTGAAACGCTAGACAACACATGGGCAAGACCTTCGGCGTAAGCTTTTGAGCCAGATAACTTTCGGCGAGGGACGCGAATGTCAGAAACCCTAACGCAGTGCCGGTGCGGTAATGGGACGGAAGTCTGGAAACACCAAAAGGAGAAGAAAATACTGAAGAACAATGTACTCTACATAAACTTTCGCTGCCTCTCCCGATGTACACAGAGCGGAACTGGATCATTTCCGAATGTCAGTCTAACAGAACCAGTCGGAGCCGAACTTGGGGGCATGATAGGGCATAATCAGGCATAATCGTTACTGATCGTTACCCGGCAGCCAACAGCCATTTCGTTATTCTTTCAGATGAATCCAGATTCCAAACGACAAATAATGAAGGTCGATCTCGATACTTACGACCATACCGAAAACTGCCGTCAAGATATTGTCAACCACTTGTCAATCTCGCTAACAGAAGAAGTATCTCGGTTCCGGGAACAGTGATCACAGACAGTGAAAAATAACAACGGTTTGTGGGGAGCACGGTCTCGGTATCCAAACAACACGCAATTCGATTTCTTGACGGTGGATGATATTCAGAAGTGTGTTGAGAACAGGGGCCTTCCTCCACTACACCAAATCACTAGGCCAATAGAAAAAAAAACATCCTTCTGTCAAACAACCGAAACCTCCGAACCCAGATGATAACTATCCAGCCCATCATCGGGTAAGAACCTCTGCACCACTATCCGTAATCAACACCATATGTTCTGCTTGAGCACTTCGTGCACAGTTCTCGGTAGAAGCTGTCCATCCGTCTGGAAATATCCAACATGTAGGCGTTATGCCTTGAATAATAGCAGGCTAAAGGCGTTTTAGGACGCGGAATAGGCACAGAAAACGAAGGTACCTCAATAGTGAAGCAGTGGCCAGGCAGCATGACACCCGGTTCATCGTTCACTGCATTTGCATGAGCGAAATTTCAAAATAACTGAACGAACAGGTCGAGTACGCACAATGATGCAAAATCCATGGTTTTCTATGGAACACTGACCCAATACCGTGACCAGTAAACGCGGGGGACACGCAAAAGTCCATCCCATGATACTGTGGCTCTATGAGGTGTGTATCGCGCGGCCAATATTTTTGAAGGGTTCCCCAGGTTTACAGACTGCTATCCCAGCCTCTAGTGCTTGGTTTGTTATATCGCATAAAACGCGACCAGGTAAATCCTAGTCCAAATCTATCTTGGAACAAAGTTACAGGAAGATATGAACTGCGCGTACCACGTCTCCGACAAACCATGTCTGGGATGTATCACCATGAAAGCCGTTGAGATACACTGTGATATCTATGTTGACGATATCGCCATCCTCAAGTGGTCTGCTATTGAGTAGGGGATAGGATCAGCGCTGGAAAATCTTTCAGTAAAGATTTTATCGCGTACTCATCTGGAATGCCATGAGTAATGACATTGTTGATACTGTATTCGAGTCAGCCAGAGTTATCGGAAAAGAGCATAGAGATTCCACCTCGTGCAGCAGGACTTTGGAAATCCTTTATACAACAATGGTGAAGGATAAGCCCCATGAGAGATGATATAGTCATGGATAGCACGATCAATTGTGTTGGTCGTTACTCCGACCTTTCTAGTTCACATATTTAAGAGAAGTTAAAGGAAGAACAGTAAGTCAAGACATACTTTCACCAGAGTTTTCGAATATTCGCGTACATCCCTCGCCAAAGACGCCACCTCTCTCAATTTCCGTTCCGCAATTCCTCCTAGAGGAAACCTTCCATCCGTGTCTCCTGGGTCTTGTTGGGTTAAGGTATGAGAGACAGGTAGAGCGTAATCAGGACGAGGTATGTGGTTTGGAACGTTCCGAGGCTTGATATGATGTACACCAAAGACCCAAGGTTCTTCGGGTAAAATGACACTGTATTGACCGAAATTGTCCGCTGCGGGAAAAGGTTCTTCTTCTGCGAGAAGGCCAGAGTTAGACGAGTATCGAAGGCGCTGCGCTGGGTTTAGAATGTATCGGCTGGCCCTTTTAACAAATGGAAGTCGAGAGAACATAAAAAGCAAATAGCCGTCAACTGCCAGGGCGGTCGGCAGTGGGCACGGCCTGACGTATAGCCGACGCGGTTCCTTCCTAATAAGGCGCGAACAATTACGAGCTCCGGTCTGTAATGCATAATGGCGGGAGGGCGGTGTGTGTCCTACTGGGGTCTGTGTAGCTATCGGTAACCACTGTATGGAAGACTCAACTGGTACGAGGGCTGGTTCAAAACGCGATCCGGCTTGTCAGTGACCAGTCCTCTCCTGACTAGCTAGCCCATGCGACTGGTAATGTTAATGAGCCCAGTGCACCAAGGCTCTCGGGACTAGTGCAACAGCGAGAGTGTGGGAGGTAGTACTATAAGGGAACGACGTGAAGTTTAAAGCTAGAAAAGCTAAAGGTTAGCGAAGGAGGTTACGTTGACACTGACAGAGTCGGGTGGTCGTAGTCGATGATCTCTTCTCTACAATCAGCCTCGGGCGGCTCTTGCTCGGGCGGTTCGTCGAAAAGGTCATCCAGGTTGTCCCACCCAGACGCTTCTGAGAGTGTATGCCGGTTCTTCACCGCATGGGCAGCCAACGCTCTTGGTGGGACAAATTTGGAGTACTTGCCTATGTAGCCATGTCCAGTTCAACGCTGCATTAAAAAAAAACTTCTCGCTTGGTTTCTTTGAGGTTATGGGTTTGAGCGATGGAGGGATGCGGGTTCAAGCTACCGCAAAGCGTCCATACAGTGACCTCTTGCCCCACTGTTTTCTCCACTCCTGCGCGAGTTTTTTTCATGCAGATGGCGTTGGTGCGTGGTTCCATCCCTCGTCATTGGCCATCTCAGTCCCTAACTTTGCTATTTCATCTGCCCGTTCTTTCCCAAGTCCCCAGGATCCCGGAATGGCTGGGTGTCAATGCGATTTGCTTACTTACGCGATCGCGCTAAATACATGCTTGGGACGCATAGACTCTGCAATGCTGTGATCAGCACAGAAGCCGTCGCACGAAACGCACGAAAAAAAAAAATTACATTATATACATATAAACAAAAGCAGAGCAATAATAGTTAACCAATAAGCGTGAACTGAGAGAGCGAAGGTGAGGCTCGTCAAGCGAGGGTTTTAAACTGATAGGGCTGATTTTTTTAAGAGCGCCGCGAACAACCGGGAAAGGGCACTATCAGTCCTTGAAATCAGGACAGGGTATATCGTTATTCTTCAGGAGTTGCCTAAGAGTCAATGCCCTTGTGCGCCATATATCCTTTTCTTGCTTTAGATCCTGTACTGTGGCTTCTAGACGCTGGGTATGTACCAGCTCGCGCTGCCTGCTCCGCAGTGCAGCAATCTTAAGAGTGTTCTGCCACCTTTTATAGGCTACTTTTTCCTGGTCCGTAGCGTTCTCCGCTGGAGGCAGTTCATCATTCTCGTACTCAGACTTCAACTGAGCCTGAGAAAGCGAGAGCGAGGCACGACGCTGTTGTTCAAGGTAGTGTGATGGTATCTCCTTGCGAGAAATCATCGGAGGATTAGGATACTTCCGAGTTTGGGTGGGGGCTTCTGGGCCTAACGGAGCATCGGGGGAATAGCAGCTCAGTGGTGGTAGATGGATGTTGATTGTTGGGGTGGTTCTAGTAGGACCCACACTGTCGTAGCTTTGCCCATGAGCATCTCGACGTTCTCGACGTTGGATGGGAACTTCAGTGGAGTGTGTGGACAAGCTTCGAACCTGAGAAGGATGATGAGCCATCCAGGACTCTGGCATTGCTGAGTGCTGCCGTTCAGGTAAATTGAGGATATTTACCGAGTCCTCGTGGATGGGATCGAACGGATCTGTGGATAGACCTGGACCAAATGAATTATCTGCTATCTCACTCTCCGCGAATAGCGCTTGAGCAGTATGATCACTTTCATAGTTATGGTGATCGCCAATAAATTGCTTAGAATAGACTTGTAAATGGCCACCACCAATTGGAGCAGCTTCGTTGAAAGACAAATAACGATGCTTTGTGTCCCGATCATTGTGCGAATCCAAGGTCCCAGAAAAAAAGGTATTCGAGGACGAGCCTGAGATATCTGAGGTTCCAGTAAAAAAGGTATTCGAGGACGAGATGGAGAGTGCCGGTGAAGAAGGGACTACGTCCGATATCTCAAGGAGTCGGTCGTACGCTCTCGCAAAATAACCGCAGCAGATGCCTGCCAAATATAGGTTTTCAAAACTTCGTGCAATCGCTGGACGTACATACCATCGTCGTTCTCAATCATCAACTGGTGCTGGAGGCGAGAAACAAGCTCTACGTCATCTGGCATCTCCTCTTCTCCCTATAAGAGGTTTTTTTTTATCGAATCGAATAAGTGACTATTTAACCAAGAACTCGCCTCAGACTTACCTTGCGCATGGCCCACATCCAGTCACTGTCATGTGTGATTGCTATTTCCACTTCCGGATGCTGAAAAGAGAAATGAATCAACGCTGGGTACCCACATTGAACGGCTTACCTTGTTAAGGATCCACTTATTCAGGACATCCGATGGATGATAAGACTTTTCCATTCCGAGTCAGAAACATGCCCAAAAAGGAGAATGGCAAGTGACATACCTCGGACCAAAAATTGAAAGAATCGTCGGAGGAGTCACTCTCGGTTGTAGTCTCATCCTCTCCAGTCGAATCAGAACATGAGTCCAGTGTCCTGGCATAGTCCTGCTGGGAAAGACTTTCATTCGGAGCACCGTCTGGGATGCCGGTATCATCTGAATCCCGGTTGGGATCTGAAGAAGGTCGCGAAAGGCGATCTAGCCCTAGCCACGATGAAGGTGAGTTCTTCCCCTTTGATCTCGAGACCCCATCAACGTCAGCATCTAAACCGTTCTCACCAATCACAGACACTTTGACTCTCGTCTTTACCCGTCCTTTTCTAAGAACGATTTTGAATCCACGAAGAAAAACACATTGATTTTTGAATCTGCTATCACTTCCGCTTTGGGCCGCAGCATAGATGTTCGTGGAGAACCAATACTGAGGTCCATCGTTTTGACTGTCTGGGTCGGGTAATAGCTTCAGATGGACTTCCCCGTGTGCATTATTATAGCAAGCTGTTCCCCAAGCGCGCGCCTTATTACAGCCAGTGATTAGGTAAAGATTCTGAACACATCTGGCGCGGGCATAGGAGAACCAGGCCTGGGCATGATCTTTCGCATATTTGCGGAATGCTTCAACATCTGTATGGTCAACTTTATTGCCTCCTTCGGGTAGAATCAGTAAGGCACCGGTGGATGACGTTGGACTTGTAAATGATAATCCTGCGCCGAATTTGTCTGGTACCCCACTAGAGTCAATCATAAGTTGAGATCAAGGATACACGCGAGAGCGACCCAACACGCACGGAAGTTGTTGTTGAGTTGGGATCCTGGCGCGCGCAATGGATGAAGGGTTACTGGCAACATATTCTGCAGGACTGTAGTAGTCCTCGGATCCGGTGATGTTCTGCGGGTTAATATCCAGTCTTTGAAACCCATCTGGGACACCTGCAACATTCACCGGATCATCTGCGGCACAACGTATGTTGAATAGATAGATAAATGAACCCCTTCCATTTAAATACCCAACGTCCCCAATTGTGATCCCATTTTTGCTGTATCCGCTGGGTAAATGCTCATCAGGTTTCGGATTCCATAATGGGAATCCTTCATTTTTAGGAAGAAGCAGCTTCGAATACAGTTCAGCTTCATTCCACGGTAATTGGGAGAGAGGATATGTTGGAGGAGAAGGACAAAATGTTGGAGGAGAGGAAGTGGAAGATGGCGAAGGAGTAAGGTAGCCTTGATAAGTAATGGATGAAGACAAGCGGGGGTCAGAGTGATGAATAGCTGGAGTATTGGAAAGATGATGGGAGTAACCATAGGAAGAGCTCGAGAGAGTATAAGGGCTTAAAGGGATATTTACAGGATGAGAGGAGGAATCCTCAGGTGTCTGAGCTAGAGGGGGGAATGGTGAGAACCATCTGAAGAAGGAAAATTATTTAAATGATTAGTATTAGTTCTATGGGAAGCAAGAGGAGAATCTAATTCCATAGAATGGTTTGGAGGAACAGGAGGAACAGGAGAAGTATCAGATATGGAAGCAGCAGGAGAGTGAGTTTCATAGTTAGCCGAATGAGGTGTATCTCCCATGGCAGTATATGTGAATGTGCAGTTGTTTAGGTTGAATCCAGAGGATCCCGAAAAAAATTGTCCAGGGTCCCCCATCTTCAACCATGGGCTCGGGGGTTTGCTCCAGTAAAAGGCAGGCCGCAGAGAAGCTAATATACAGGCGGCCAATGACCTGCAAAACCTGGGTTAAACTATGGATAGCTATGAACAGCTATATGGAGTGCTCTGACATAGCAATCCATAGCAGTCCATACGACCCAGAGCCCGTTGTCAAGGGCCGACTCAAGGCAGTTAATGGCTGTTCCTCAACGGGACCGCGCCGGTTATTCCTTCCTTCCTTCCTTCCTTCCTTCCTATGGAATGCAACCAGTGCTCTGATCAAAGCTCACGACGCAGGTATTTGGCGTTGGCGGTCCAGCAATAGCATCACCGACGTCATGTACTCTGGTGCCTTTTCTCACAAACACCTTTTATAAATTTAGCTTACATGGGAAGATGTAAGCGATAAATATAAGTACTAAATCCTTCTTGAAAGACTCAAGTTAAAATGCCATTGTATCGTCCGAAATTGTCCCCTGAGGGAAAAAGGCTCTTCTTCTGCGAAGATGCCAGAGTTGGTCGAGTTTTGAAGGCGCCGTGTTGAGCTCAGAATGTATTTAACACAAGATTTAACAAACAAGTTAACAAATGGAAGTCGGGAAAATATGTTGAGCAAAAAGCCGCCGTAGTATACTGGGGAGGTTCAAGCTCCCAAGAGGACGATTGGGAGTCCCAGTAGCTATTAGAAGAGCGGCATATTGGCTGAACTCACCCGACATTGTATTGAATACATCAACAGCAATCCAACAAAACTCTGCACAGAAGCACCTGACCTAAAGTAACATGGTAGGTAGATCTAAGATAGCTGCATACCAGTACCCATTATGAACCAACAGGGTTCCATGCTGCACATATCTCGAACGGATATGTGTCACGGGTATCTTCCATACTCCCGAGAGCCACAGTATACTCAAAAGTCTTCTCTTCTGCCTAACTTGACTGCGAGCTCTCAGGTAAATTGAAGCTCTTATACAAAGTATGGAGTGGTCATTGCAGCTGAGAGGAAATATGATGACCTCTCCATATAACAGTTATTCTTGAACTTGGTCTATGTTCAACTTGAACCTAGGACTCACTCTCGTCATTCATTGTCTTTGACCATCTTTATCAAGACAGGAAAGGGCATCACCATTAAGGGCCCAATCCATGGCGGTCCGAGCGAAGGTCAGACTTTGACTGGTAGCGGCACTTGGCTCCAAGGATATCGATAAGGCTGAGAACGATGCAGTAGTAGTCGAAAGTTCATGTAATATACGAGAAATGATATCACTGTTTTCATAACCATGGCACTTGCGATCGCAAGCCATAATAGACTGTGATATCGCCGAAGGGATCCACGATATCTGATACACGATGAGCCAGGGAGTACGCACATCACACAAGAACAACGGAAGACCCAAAGATAGACGGAAAGGCTACGAACGAGTACAATAAAAATTTACCCACCTTTCGCATCATAATACTTGTGTCCCCATATTCCTATTGCTCAAAGTTAGCAAAGTCGGCTTCGCAGTTCTTGTCTTCCTACTTCTTTAACGCTTTGCCGCCGGTCCTTTCAAAGATACTCTCATTCTCAAGGAGACGGTGCACCACTCCCTCGAATTTCCACCTCGGGGAAACGTAGGCGGGCGTACGTAGGTGGGCGAAATACTAAAATGCACACGTTAGCCGTTTGGATCCGGAATAGTGGAGTAGATGGAGGCGTTATCCTTCATATACTATCATTGTAAGAGAATATGAACGTTCGACGTGACCAGTAGCGGCGCCGAATTGCAACCTCACAGTGTCACTGGCAGGGTGGAGTTGATATCAAACATCGACAGCTCGAGTACCATTCAGGGAGTTTGAGTGCTAGAAAAGACTGTCCTACCGCCCTTATCCATGAATATGTCAGAGATGGTTCGAAATTTTGAAAAACGGTGATACAAGGTGATGGTGGTAGAGAAGACATAAGCGCTGAAGATTCGATAAGCGCCGTTCAAATTTCCTTCTTCAAACGATAATGGCGCATTTTCCTACTGGTAGTAGGAACTGCAGCTGTAAAATCAGATGTATGAATAACTCTGCGACATACAGTTTTATCATTAATTCATACACAGATATCTCATTTCCCTTGAACCTCTCGCCACTCTGGATGACGATGCTGCCAAGATGCTGCTGAAGGCGGTGGAGGGTCGAGTTCCCGAAGAGACGGTGACGGTGACGATGGCGACGTGGGGAATCGTACGGGACCAGGCAGGGAAAATAAGAGTAGAGAAGGGAAAAAGGCGCGTCAAGGTCAAAACAAGAACCGGCGCTTCGGGAAAGTACGAGACGAGCTGGACATCTGCTTCAAGATCGCTGCCGGTACGATATGTGAATTTGGAGCCGAACGCAAATACAACCACAACGTCTCAACTTATCTTGCTGAGAAGCCGCCTGATCTCCGAGTACCTTCCATCGGTGAACTCGTTGACGGAGAGGCAGATTCCACACCACTTCGATGTCCTGTATTCGATGAATTCAGGGAGTGTAAGTATGGCTTAAGTGACGGTATCTCTCCGCCCACGTTCGGAAAACTCCTGCGGAAGACGGAAGCGAAACTCTGCCACTTATTGTCAACGAAGGAACTCAACTACATCAGCGCGGAGACGCAAAAACTGTTGAGGACGAAGAGGTATCCGTTTCTAGTTACGGGTTCTTATATTCGTGAACTGCAGGAAACAGATAAGAGAGAGCAGGAAAAAGAACTCGAGAGGAAACGTCTCAAGGAAGAGAAAGAGAAGGAGCTATTGGAAGGGCCTGATAATGTGGTTGTGATGCAAGGACCGGATCAAAATGTGAACGAGGAGGACAGTAGTCACAGAGAGTTACAGTAGTACTGGAACGAGACTTCAAAAGCTTCATCAGACAGCCGTGGACGTGACGTCCGCTCCTCAAGCGACTGTCGATACTCCAGATGTTCCTGCATGGTCCATGGGGAAAAAATAGGCTAGACTGGAGAGGCAAGACCTGTGCGTAAACTAGACCCTCGTTACCGGAGTCCTCTATACTTAGAACGAGTATAAGAGAGTATAAAGTGACTAGCACGTGACATGATAAGATCAACTGTGGCGTTTTTTGTGGGCAGTCGCAGTGCGTCAAATTAATCGGATTTAATCTTGGATTACTAGAGTCTAATCATCAAGTAAGTCGGTAGCCTCTGCAGCGGCAGCTTCACACTCACCTGAACATTTCCACCTCATAAGGTCGCAAGTGAAATGTACTGACTTGACCCGCCTCGTACGGCCGAAAGTGGTCAAGTCATTTCAGGTGAGTCATCGTGTCTCAGCTGAGACTCGCGCTCACAGTATCATGCAGCTACCTAGTGAGACAGAGCCACAGCTTACTTTTCTCTCTGTCTTGCCAGGTTTGTTTCGTGCATTTCTCTCTATTTAGTGTACAGCTTACTTTTCTCTCTGTATTGCTAGTTGGTTACAAGTGAAAACACCTTTGAATTTATACAAATTCCATCTATATCTCATTTGTGATGCCCGACGAGTCGAATGGACGACAAACCATATCTACCGAGGACATCGAATCACTTGAGCGAATTGTCCAACAGTTCGCTGAAGGGAACCTTACCAAAATCGAGGCTATTGGAAGTCTCAGCGTATCTGTTGCGACGATCTGCGCCAGACGTAACATTGTTCCTCATGCCTCTATCATCCAACCCTATGTTGAACAATTGGATGCTCATGACAGAGAGAACGCCGCTGCTAGAGCAAGAAGCAATACTGCAGATACTGGGAATCAGCCTGGTGGTGGTGAACCGCGAGACACCGGGCAAACAGGTGACCAAGACCAATCTGTGCCAAACGAGACTGCTCCCAATCCTAGGCGACAAAGTCCTGCTGAAGGTAGTGATGAGGAAGGGGAAGAACGACCTCCTGCAAAGAAAAAGCGCGTCGATCCTTCAAAATTCAGTTGGAACGATGAAACCAAGGTTTTCCTTGACTCCTTTGCTGTCACGCCTGCGCACGAAAAAAATCCGTAAACAAATCGAGCTTTATTCTGTTGACATCAAGGCGACTCTACGAAACCTCCACACATCCTATGGTAAACCGTCACTTCCACGATCCCAGTGGAAGAATGTCCTTCTTGATGGCTTTGTTGAATTCAATGAAATCTTCAGCAGTTCATTCACTATTGAACCAGATGAATCAGATCTCCTCGTTATCGGTGATACACACCTTGAATTCCAGAAACCCAAAGTCATCTCCAAAATCAAAAAAGCTACCCAGTGGAATAGTGCATGGCGCGTCTATGAACAGGCTGTCAAGTTTGCTTTCCGTGGTCGAGAGCTTGAGCTTGAAAGGTACTGGAAACATATCAATGACCTCTTCGAAGCCAGACATGAGTCCACTCACGAATTTGTCATCAATTATGACCGAGCTGTCCAGATCTATGTTGGAGGACGACGGGATATCCTCCTCCATGAAATTGAAAAGTTCAGTCATATCAAAGAAGCTCACCTCTCCCCATCTGGGGTCTACGTCCTTTCCCATCCAAGTGGTAGTTCTAGTGTTGGGAATGGAAAGCGTAAGAAGAAGCAAACTGATGTGTGCAAAAACTTCAATTTCCGACAGTGCTCTCGTGTTGATTGCTCATACCGACATGTCTGCATCTACTGCCAATCCACTGATCACCTTGGACCAAAGTGCCCAAAGCGCACCAGTGGCTCAGCCTGAGCTTGCTGCTAGGATGAGGTTGCCGGCTGGTGCGATTAATGGTGCAAAGGCTCCAATAGGTTCAGTGCTGTCGGGTTTCGGAGCGGCAGCGTACTCAAGAGGTGTGTTAGCAGCAGATGAGGATGAAGAAATACTAGCAGAGTGTGATGTTGACCGACAAAGCTTTCTACCAAAATTCATGCGTGGTATGGGCTGGAGGAAAGGTTCATTAGCATCAGCGAGTCGAACTGTCTGGTTCACGGAGATTGATAATCCTCTTCCAAGGGTTCCTCCACACGAGTTTGAGAATGAAGTTGTCACAAAGACGATAGCAGAAAATCCAGATTTATTTCGAGTTCCGCAAGTTATCAATGTCGATAGATTCGAGTCGCTACTCTCTCGTCACCCAAATCAGCCCTTTGTTCATTCCGTGATGACTGGACTGCGCGAAGGTTTTTGGCCATGGGCTGATACAAAGTTTGATACAGGGTACCCTGTCACCTGGGACAATTCCTGGGCTCCTCCGCCTACAGAATACGAAAGGGATTTCATCAATGGTCAGCGCGATATCGAGTTCCAGAAAGGCCGTTTTTCACGCACCTTTGGTCCTGACCTTCTCCCTGGCATGTACAGCACACCCGTTATAGCCGTTCCTAAGCCTCATTCAAATGATCTCCGCCTAGTTTCGAACCAGAGTGCTGGCGAATTCTCCCAAAATTCCATGATTGACCGCATTCAGACAAAGGGTGCACGCCTAGACACCATGCAGCAGTTTATCCCGGCATTGTTGCATTACCGTAGAGAACATCCTTTCGAGCGGTTGATTTTATGGAAGTCCGACATATCAGAGGCATACAGATTGCTCCCTATGCACCCTTTGTGGCAGATAAAGCAGGTCACAACTTCTAATTTGCCTACAAAGAATGAGTTAAAGATGGGAACATACAGAGGTGAAATCAAGCGTAGTGTTGATGGGTGTGCGACGTTTGGCAGTAGCGGCTCCCCTCGTAATTGGTTCTCAGTCATTGGTTTAGTCATCTGGATTGCAATTTACATTAAGCTCATCGAGTTCATCTTTGACTTCGTCGACGATGCCTACAGCTGGGAACGTGAAGACAACATGATGCTCTACAAACCTTACAGCAAACTCCTCCCTAAAAAACAGACTCAGCTTCTCTACCTTTGGGATTTCCTCGGCATTCCTCACAAGGAGAGAAAACAGATCTTCGGTTCCACTCTAACAATAATTGGATTCCTTATCGATCCTAATGCAATGACAATTACCCTACCTTCTGAAGCCAAAGCGGACTTGGTTCATTGGGTTCACGAGTTCATTCACACTCCATCTCGGCGCCGCACCTTACATGAATTCCAAGTCCTCACTGGTTGGATTAATTGGTCATTTAATGTGTTCCCTTTGTTGCGCCCTTGCCTTTCCAACATTTATGCCAAGATGAGAGGGAAACTGAATCCGAACGCTGGTATCTATCTCAACAATGCTGTAAAATCAGACCTATCCTGGTTTCTCTCTCATGTCAAGCGCTCCTCTGGCATTTTACTTTTTGAAGGAATGGATTGGAATCCGGAGACTGAAGCGGATATGACTGTTTATTGTGATGCATGTCTGGAAGGAATGGGCTTCTGGATTCCTGAGCTGCTGCTAGGTTTCTACTCGCCTACACCAGTCGACTGCTCACCTAAAGGTCTTATCTTTTTCTTTGAAGCTCTGTGTGTTGTTTCCGCCATCCATGTATTTTGTCAGACCATGCTCGCTGATGTAAACCCAACTCGGCGTGTTCATTTTTCCATTTTCACGGACAACCATAATACAGTCGATATCTTTGATTCCATGAAAGCCAGTCCACCTTACAACCCACTTCTTTGCACTGCTGTCGACCTTTTGCTTCAATATCACGTTGACCTCAGGGTCACCCATATTAAAGGTGAAGACAACACTGTAGCTGATGCTATCTCTCGTCGCGAGTTTCCTCGAGCTTACTCGCTTGTTCCGGGACTTGTTATCAACATTTTTCAACCCCCTCGAGAGACGCTGGGGGCAGCCTCATCATGATCCGTTCACATGTTCGGTCCAGGCAACCTGCACGAGTTGCTTGGACATTAGAGCGATTGGTTCATGAACGATCCATTGCTCTTGGTTTTGCCATCGATTCTACATCCGCGTATACATACGGCTCTGCTTTAAACTCGTATATTGAGTTTTGCCGTTTACACAATTTTAGTGTTAAGCCTACCATTGACACCTTCAGTTTCTATGTCGTTTTCATGTCCCGTCATATTGACCCTCGCTCCGTTGATTCTTACCTCTCTGGCATTTGTAACCAGCTCGAAGACCATTGGCCGGAAGTGCGTAGCATTCGCAAGTCTCCACTTGTCTCCAAAACTCTCAAAGGTTGCAAACGTCTTTGGAGTCACGAGATTAAGAGGAAACATCCACTTTCACGCTCCCAGTTGAAGGATGCGGTCAGTAACCTACCACCTTCTCCATCTCATGATGACATTCTTTGGATCATCATGTTGTTCACAGGATTTTTTGCACTTCTGCGTTTAGGTGAAATGACAATGCACAATAATCCTGTCCTTCGCAATCCTAGGAAGTATGTTCGCCGCTTAACTGCAAAAGTGAATTCTTCACACTATGAGTTCATTCTTCCTGGACACAAAGCAGATCCACTTTTTGAAGGCAGTAAAATTCTCATCGATAATCAAACTGCTCTCACATTCTTCCGAACATACATTCAATCTAGGGATGAGAAGTTCCCTTTGAATCCCTACCTGTGGGTTTGCAGCAATGGCTCCTTACCGACTCGTGATTGGTTCATTCGTCGATTACGCCGTTTTTTCCCTGACACTAACATCGCTGGCCAATCAATGCGCGCAGGTGGTGCCACAGCATTGGCTGAGGACGGTGCTCCTCCTCATATCATCCAAAGTTCCGGTCGTTGGGCTTCAGACACCTTTCACATCTACGTTCGGAAGCACCCTACTTTGTTACATGCAATGTTACTTGCAAACAATTCCTCTCAACGCTCTCCTACCATCTAATTAATTCTCACTCACTATTAGCCCTTGTACCCATCGCCTCGCGTCTCAATTCATTCCGGGCCTTCTAGGCTGCGACTTGGCTACTCTTGCATCTGAAAACTTGCGAGGATGATTAGTCGGATTTAATCTTGGATTACTAGAGTCTAATCATCAAGTAAGTCGGTAGCCTCTGCAGCGGCAGCTTCACACTCACCTGAACATTTCCACCTCGTAAGGTCGCAAGTGAAATGTACTGACTTGACCCGCCTCGTACGGCCGAAAGTGGTCAAGTCATTTCAGGTGAGTCATCGTGTCTCAGCTGAGACTCGCGCTCACAGTATCATGCAGCTACCTAGTGAGACAGAGCCACAGCTTACTTTTCTCTCTGTCTTGCCAGGTTTGTTTCGTGCATTTCTCTCTATTTAGTGTACAGCTTACTTTTCTCTCTGTATTGCTAGTTGGTTACAAGTGAAAACCCTCCCTTATCCCTCCCTTTTTCTGCATATTATATCTTACTTCTTACTTACTTACTTGTACTTGTACCCATCGCCTCGCGTCTCAATTCATTCCGGGCCTTCTAGGCTGCGACTTGGCTACTCTTGCGTCTGAAAACTTGCGAGGATGATTAGATCTTCTTTTCCGACCATTATAATTACGCATTTTGGGAACTAGGAATGACTTCACCGGTAAGACTCGTATATTTTGCTTAAGTATGTGTGTACTGTTTTAATGAGTTTGGAAGACTGACTTAGTTTCGTGCGTGAAATCTGCTTTTCAAGAAGACTCATGGAAACATTTCGTCTATGAGTATACGGTTGGTTACACTCGCTTGCATACAAATCAGTGCCACCGCTTATACCTGTATTAGAACCAGAAGTTTCAAAATTACTTCATGAAAGAAGTTGGCGCCTCTGGTGATCCACAATATGTCTTTTGGATAATCTTTCGGATGGCTTTCAATGACCTGAAGGATGCGTTTGATATAATACACGAAGGTTCCTACTTCTGCTTATCATTGAAAGATCTTCCTCTGATGTTTTCATTGATAGATCCCAAACCATCCTGGTCCGAGTTCATAGCTCATATGTGGATGCTGCCTCTCGGTGGAGAGGAAATCAGACGCCGCGTTGTTCATGATTTTTTCAGTGTCCAAGTCGAATTTTTCATGCAAAAGCATGGCCTTCATGCAGCACTGTCAAGAAACGGTTTAGTCAAACTGTTTGATCGAGTCAGTTCTTCTGTATATGCGCCTTGAAATTATTGAACTAGGATCCTTACAGATTCGGATTGTTTTCAAAACGGATATCTCCCAGTACTCCCCTTTCGACCTGAAATACCGTTTTGCAGAATATTACGATAATCTGAACGAGATGGATCGCTCTCGTGTCCTGTCCTGGGCAGAAGTTGCACTAGAGAAGCGCATTTTGGAGGCACTCCAAGGACACTTTCTGGATAATTCTTCTCTGCCAGCGGCGCAATTCTATGATGTACTGCGGTGCGCTCTGGTGAATATTCAGCGGCTACGCAGCGTCGACTTGTTTCCTTCACATCATGTCAACGTCTCCGAGGCCTTGATAACGGATGCTTATCTTGCCTCATTTCACCCATACAACTGGACAGATCATCCGGGGAAGGTTCTATCTAATTTACAGGGCCAAGCCTCAATGTGGTCCAGTGCTTTGGCAGTTGACAACTCACGTATTCTGAAATTTTCAAGTCGCTCCCTTATTCACGAGGTGCTGGCTATGGAACTCATTCGGGATAAAACAGATATTCCGGTCGCCACGCCTCTGATGACTTTCTCAGATACCGACGAGATGTTCATTGTAATGACCGTAATACCTGGGGAACCATTGAGTGAGAAATGGAGTAGCTTGTCTGGTGGTGAGCTTGCGGATATAGCCAACGAGCTCATTGGTCATATCGAATCAATCCGCTCACTGGGCGCTTCTCTTTCTGATGGGGAGCCACTGATAGGTGCATGGCCTGTTGGGCCCTTGCGGAATGTTCTGTTCGATCCGCCCTCTCCTCGACCTTTCTCTTCCTCTATTGAGCTCCGTACTTATTGGGAACAACGGCTGAAAAAACGTCGTTCTATCAGGGTTCCTCAGCAAACCCATGTTGTGCTTACTCATGGCGATTTGGGTACTCAAAATATTCTGGTCAAGGATGCACATATCGTTGGCATTGTTGATTGGGACACTTTTGGATGGTATCCTGACTATTGGGAAGGTTTAATGTTCCATAGGCGTACTGACCAGAGACTACACGAATACAAAGGGAAAATATTGGAAAAACTAGGATTACCAGATGTGGAAGATTATGAACTGGCTATTCGTGAAGCATTGCTCTAACTATCGGATATTGTTCATTGATACACGAGGATTCGCAACTCGTCCAGCAAGTAAACATATAAACAGACTCTAGATACAACAGCAATTTCCATTGTCTTCCAGTTCAAGAGATGGTGGCAACTGAGGTCGATTGGATTCTGCATCATGGGCCCATGGGGTCAACACTGTGTAAGTTAACCCACAATTGGAAACAACTGTCCCCGCTATGCCACTGCGATGGAAAGAAGGCGGCAGTCCAATTTCGACAGTTATATTGACCGTCTGGGGGTAGGTACATCGCTTCGAGGGAATCGAGTTCAATTGAAGTCTTTGTTTACAAGTCACTTTGCCAAGTGAGTACGACGCAATATAACTAGTATGCTATCTCAGCTCCTGGGATTCAAAATGGGGACGACAAAGGAGATTTCATTGGTCATAATGGGGGTTTGTACCAACTGAAAAAATATATCATCTGGTGGGCGATTTTTGAATTTGGGTGGGCGCTTATTCTTAAACGCGTCTTGCTTCAGATTCAATGGCCTCACTATGCACAAGATGCGCACAGACGCTGCACATACGTGTAAAACTCAGCCCTGTGGAACTATCCAACCGTATAGCAAATCAAACTCGGTCAGAGTTTGGGCCATCCGTTATTCGCCCAGAACTACTATAGCAGAAGAGGTCGAGGAGATGCTGGCTTTGGCAGATAAAGACATCGAGAATCATAATTCCGAAATTGCGCGTCTCCACGGCCAAATCATGATTATTGAAGAGCAAAAACGACAACTCGAGGCTCAGAGAGCCAAACTACTCTCTTTGTTGTCCCCAATGCGGAAGCTGCCGAACGAGGTTTTATCTCGTATCCTCCAGCACGTCTGTGAGAGGAATCGTCTCTGTGACTTCAATGCCGAGGACAACTCATATACTCCCTCCATCGCTTATCCCATCGCTTATCTCCCTGCGATGGCGATTAGCTCTGTATGCTCTCGCTGGCGTGAAATGGCACTATCGTCACCCAGCTTGTGGGCAAATTTGGACGTGGAGCTCTACACCGGTGTAGAGAAACTTCCTTTCACTAATATAGCCACCCGATTTTTGGAGAGATCGGGTGAGTGGCCATTACGGCTCTCATTGAACACCCGTTATCATATTTCCGAAAGGGCATTACCTTTTCCTTTTTTAGATCACTTTCTCCAGCACGCCTACCATTGGGAAACCTTCACATTTCCGGCACTATATACGGGTCACTGACATTCTACCGGATGCCCTCCCAACTTCACTTTCCTTCACTTCGAGAATTGAATATCGGGAGATCCTCGGACTTGGATCTTTTCAGACACGCCCCGAGACTCTGTGCACTCGCCACTAATCGAGCACCTCCACCTCAAGCCCCTTTCAATCAACTAGATTCTTTCCGCTTCCTTATGAACATGGGGTTAGAATCATCATCAGTCCTGGCAAAAATTCTGCACAACTGCCCCTCTCTGAAATCTCTTTCTCTGGAGTCCAAGAATTTTGTCGACGATTCAATACCACATCTACAGGGCACGTGGTATAACATTACTTCTCTTGCTATCGTGGAAGTTGAACACAACAAAGATGTTGTGCAACATATATCATGCGCGAAAATGGTATTCTCTTCCTTCCGCTTTCCTTCGTTGAATGAGGTTGTTGTAAAAGGTGAATCGCACCAGACCTGGCCAACAGATGCTTTTGTTTCCCTGATAACTACATCCTGTATGATCACTACATTCACCCTCTATGGCTTCTCTGTCCTAGATTTGGAACTTGTTGCAGCCCTTCGAGTGATGCCTTCGATACTCCATCTTGATATCGAAAACACAGATGCACACCCTTCACTGAGTCCAATCACTTCGCGTCTCATGTCGAGCCTACGACACCAATCTGCGTCCTTCTCGCTCGCTCCCAAACTGCATAGTCTTCGTCTCATTTCCAAATGCAAGGTGCCATTTGATGACTCCATATTTATCGAAATGGTTGAATCGCGCTGGTTTAAGCCCGGCTCAGATTTGGCTACAGCGATATTCTCAATGGGTAAAGCCTGTATCCGATCCATCGTTCTCAAAATTTCTTGGCGAGAGGTTGATGCTAAAGTTTACCAACTACTACAAAATTTGGATGCGGAGGGTTTGAGAGTGGTAGTCGCTGGAACGAATGGAGTGCAGGTATGAATATTTGTGGTACACAAGCGTATTCTGTTATCACGCGTAAATTTCTTTAGTCAAAGTCTAGCCAATAGGACTATAATAGGTCATTCAGGGACCTACCTGTTTTGAATTGCATATATAGTCCTTGTACTACAATCACAGCTCCTGTTCACTAATTATGGACGTTGGGATGAGTGTTCTAGAATCGTGTCGGAGTGGGCGCTTATTATCAAGTGCATGATTACCTAAACCAAAAAAAACACTTTATCTTCTTGAAGTTCTTGATGACCTCGCTTTGCGCAAGATGCGCAGGAACTCTGCAGATACGCGTAAACCTCAGCTCTGCAGAAATATCCAAAATAGAAAATGATCTTCGTTCCGAATTTGGTCCATTCGTCATTCGCCAGAACGAGCAGAAGAGGTTAAGCAGATGCTGGCTCTGGCAGATAAAGACATCGAGGACCATGATTCTGAAATTGCGCGCCTCCATGGCCAAATTCTGATTATTAAAGAAAAAAAACGGCAACTCGAGGCCCAGAGAGCCAGGCTACGCGCTTTGTTCTCCCCAATCCGGAAGCTGCCAAATGAAATCTTACTTCGTATCCTCCAGCACGTCTGCGAGAGGAATCGTCTTTGTGACTACGATGTTGAGGGCAGTTCATATATTCCCTCCATCTCTTATTTCCCTGCGATGGTGATCAGCTCTGTA
This sequence comes from Rhodocollybia butyracea, assembly GCA_015501585.1. Classification (NCBI taxonomy): domain Eukaryota; kingdom Fungi; phylum Basidiomycota; class Agaricomycetes; order Agaricales; family Omphalotaceae; genus Rhodocollybia; species Rhodocollybia butyracea. Next base: position 665,365 of record JADNRY010000010.1, read on the forward strand.
TGCTCTCGTTGGCGTGACCTTGCACTGTCGTCACCCAGGTTGTGGGCAAACTTGACGGTGGAGATATACACTAGGGACGAGGCACGAGAACCTCGTTTCATGAACATGCTCACCCGATTGTTGGAGAGATCGAATAAATGGCCATTAAGGCTTTCACTGAATAGAGTGTATTTGGAGACACTTTTTTCGCAAGTTGTTGAAAACTTGATGCAACTTTCCAAAAAGAGCTGGCAGCTCATTCGATCGGCCTAACCCTAAGATCTCCCGATTTGCATATGTCGTCATCGGTCCATCATCGCTGTCGCCGTTGAACGTCGTTACCTCCTCATCGCTCTCATGGCCTCGTCGCTGGAGGAAACGACGAGCAAGCCTCAAATATTCAAATATTTGCGCTGTTATCATTGAATTAGTATATACCTTAGACTACATGGCAAATTCATTGGATTATTCTGTACAAGCCTCTTAGATCTTAGCGCATTAGCTATGGGTCTCGCCGATAAACTTATCGTCGTCATCGAGTGCAACGACCTGCAACGACGGCGCCAAGGGTTTCTAACCCTAATCTTTACGATGACGTCTGACAGAATATGATCGGATTTTTCGATCTTAAAGCTGTCGCAACTTTCGAAAACTTACACGCAACATTGCCAGGGGGTTCCAAATACACTCTAATATCAATTACTACCTTCCCGACCAGACGTTACCTTTGCCTTTTTTGGATCTCCTTTTCCAGCACGCCTACCACTGGGAAACCTTCACATTCCAGGCATTATACCCATTAACATTCTACATGAAGCCCTCGGGACTGCACTTTCCTTCACTTCTAGAATTGAATATCAAGGACTTTGAGAGAAACCCTCTGGGTGGCTGTCGTCTGACTTGGATCTTTTCGAGCATGCTCCAATACTCTGTACACTTGCCACTACCGAGGCGCCTCCACCCAAAGCTCCTTTCAATAAAGTAGAATATCTCCATCTTCAACGGATGAGCATAGATTTAGCATCGCCGCCAGTGTTGGCAAAAATTCTGCACAACTACCCTTCTCTGAAATCTCTGTCGCTAGAGCTCAAGCCTTTCGAAGAAGAAGATGCAGAGGTCAGCGATCTGATGGTGCAGGGCACATGGCGTAACATCGCTTGTCTTGTTATCAAGGCATTTGAACGGCCATGGTTGTTGAACATGGCGTTTTCATCCTTCAGCTTCCCTTCGTTGAATGAACTTGTGGTAGAAAGTGAATGCCATACAAATAACTGGCCAGTAGATGCTTTCAAATCCTTTGTAACCACTTCATCCTGTATGATCACGACATTCACCCTTCGTGGTTTCACTGTCTCCGATGTGGACCTTATTGCAACCCTTCAAGTCATGCCGTCCATATCTTATCTTGAAATCGATGACTTTGAGGACTCTTCGCCGCAGAACCCAATCATTTCGCAGAGCCCAATCACTTCGCATTTCATGCAGAGCCTACAACACCAATCCACATCCTTCCCGCTCGCTCCCAAGCTACACAGTCTTCGTCTAATTTCAAAACGCACGGTGCCATTCGATGATCTTACTTTTATCAGCATGATTGAATCACGCTGGTTCAAGCCCGGCTCAGATTTATCTGCAGCTATGTTTTCAATAGGCAAAGCCTGTATACGTTCCGTCGTTCTCACATTTTCTTGGCGAGAGGTTGATGCAGAGGTATATCAACCGCTACGGAATTTAGATGCAGAGGGTTTGAGAGTGGTAGTTGCAGGAACGAATGGAGTGCAGGTATGAATATCCGTGCGCTGCGACTAGCGCATTCTTCTGGTATAATGCGTAAATTTCTTTAGTCAATTAAAGTCTAGGACTACCATAGGTCATCCAGGGACCTACTTATTTTGAGTTGGATACTGGTAATAGTTCTTTTAGGCCAGGCGCTTATATGATTACTTAAACCAAAAAACGCTTCTTGCACATCCAGATGACCTCGCTATGCGCAAGATGCGCAAAAATTCCGCAGATACGCGTAAACCTCAGCTTTGAAGAAATTTCCAGGATAGAACATGATCTTCGTTCCGAATTTGGTCCATTCGTCATTCGCCCGGAACGAGCAGAAGAAGTTAAGCAGATGCTGGCTCTGGCAGATAAAGACATCGAGGATCATGATTCTGAAATTGCACGCCTTCATGGCCAAATTCTGATTATCGAAGAAGGAAAACGGAAACTCGAAGCCCAAAGAGCCAGGCTACGCGCTTTGCTCTCCCCAGTTCGGAAGCTGCCAAACGAAATCTTATCTCGTATCTTCCAGCACGTATGTGAGAACAATAGTCTTCGTGGCTACAATGCACATACTCTTCCCATCCATTTCTCTGCAATGACAATCAGCTTTGTATGTTCTCGTTGGCGTGACCTTGCGCTGTCGTCACCCAGGCTGTGGGCACACTTGACAATAGGGGTATGCACTAGAGACGCAGCACGAGAACTTCGCCTCATTAACATACTCACCCGATTGTTAAAGAGATCGAGTCCATTAAAGCTTTCACTGAATATCGATTGTAATGATTGTTACCTTCGGGAAGGGACGTTACCTTTTTTGGATCTCCTTCTCCAGCACGCCCACCGTTGGGAAACCTTCACATTCCATGCACTATACCCGTTGACACTCTACCAGATGCCCTCTGGACTGCACTTTCCTTCACTTGTAGAATTGAACATCAGGACCTTTGAGAGCCCTCTGGGTGGCCCGTTGCCTGATTTGAATCTTTTCGAGCATGCTCCAAGACTTTGTACACTTGCCACTACCGAGGCGCCTCCACCCAAAGCCCCTTTCAATAAACTAGAATCTCTCCATCTTCAGCGGATGAACATAGATTTAGCATCGCCACCAGTGTTGGCAAATATTCTGCACAACTACCCTTCTCTGAAATCTCTGTCGCTAGAGCCCGATCCTTTTGAGGAAGGGGATTTCGAAGAGCTCAGGGATCCGACGGTGCAGGGTACATGGCGTAACATCACTTGTCTTGTTATCGAGGCCTTTTGGCAGCCATGGCTGTTGAACATGGCGTTTTCATCCTTCAGCTTCCCTTCGTTGAATGAACTTGTGGTAAAAAGCAAATGTCCTACTACCTGGCCAGTAGATGCTTTCAAATCCTTTGTAACCACTTCATCCTGTATGATCACGACATTCACCCTCCGTGGTTTCACTGTCTCCGATGTGGACCTTATTGCAACCCTTCAAGTCATGCCGTCCTTATCTTATCTTGAAATCGATGACTTTAAGGACTCTTCATCGCAGAGCCCAATCACTTCACATTTCATGCAGAGCCTACAACATCAATCCACGTCCTTCCCGCTCGCTCCTAAACTACACAGTCTTCGTCTAATTTCGAAATGGAACGCGCCATTCGATGATCTTACCTTTATCAGCATGATTGAATCACGCTGGTTCAAGCCCGGCTCAGATTTGTCTGCGGCTATGTTCTCAGTAGGCAAAGCCTGTATACGATCCGTCGTTCTCACATTTTCTTGGCGAGAGGTTGATGCAGAGGTATAAACATTAAACTATGTGATATACACTCTATTTGTCCTTGGTGAATATCAAAGCTGAGTTTGTAGCCCATTTTTGAATAACTAGTATCTGCATTTTATTAGAATTAACATAAGTGTTAACAGACCAAGTTTATTACTGACAAACGTAAGACAGCTCTTGGACTTTCTAAGCTGCATATATGCTATCTCATCTGAGGCCATTGATTAAGGAACCCAGAGATACTAGTTGTGTTGGACAATTTGGTCGTTTTGGGGATTGGGATCCGTACAACTTGATCCAAGAAGTAGGTAAGACCTGTTTCGGTGCCTTTTGAGCTAGTGGCTAGTGGGTGAACAGGAGTGTGGCCCGGGAATATTAAATCTAGGCCTCAGTTCAATATGCTCACGAAATCAGTATTGGGATGGACCAGTTAATACGTGGCTGTAAATCGACGGAAGACAATTTATTCACTTTAAACAGGGTAGGGCAATAACTGGCAATAAGCGTGGAGATAGGTATCTGGTAAACGAGGCCGTAAAGTTCAAGTAAAGTTCCCGATACTTGGGTACATACATATGTTGTAGTTCGCCGAGCCGATGATGACATCATGTCAATCCGGCACTGATACTCTTCCGATGTAGCTTACTGATCTACTTACCAAGGTACTTACTAATACTTACAGACCCGGTAGATACCTCGTAGAGTACCCGTACTGTAGTATATAAGGCCTGGTCCAAAGGCCAAGTAGTATATAGTGATATAGAGCACTCGTATTCCCAATCTCCTGAGGGAGCCTCACGGCTCCGAGTCCCCACTGCGCCGGATACCTACGACAACATACCTTACGAACAGAGAGTATTCTCAAGACAGTCGTCAAAATGGGTAAATGTTATATATATCATATGGTACAAAGTCTGATAAATGAAATTCATCGAGTTCATGTGCTGGCAGTGGTACGTACGGTTCACCTTGGAGTGGTGGGAAGGTGATGAGTGAACTTCGGCGTCGAGTGGGAAGAGCGCCTCTACACCTCTAATGTACGACACCGCTTCAGTAGGACCCCTGATAGTAGGCGCTTATGACATGTGGAGGTTCGGATAAAAATGGTCCAAATTTTGGCCAAATCACATATTTTTGTTCGGATAAAAGTGACCACCACAGGCGGAAGTTGTGCAAGAAGTTCGGATAATTTTGGCCAGTTTCGGAAGGTAGTTAGCTTAGAAGGGTCAAGTAGGGTCAGATTTTGAATGATTTTTGAGTGATTTTTGGCTCCAGGCGCATCAAATAAGTGTAATCACAGCCGCCGAACTGATTTTTTCAGCCAATTTTATGAGATTTTACGCCTCTACAGGCAGAAAAATCCGGCCCGGGACCAGGCTATGTACAAGTTCGGATAAAAACTAGGTCAAAAGTGAAAATTTGGTTCGGATAAAAACTGGGGCCCCTATACATGTCATCTTCACCTATTATCAGGGGTCCTGCTTCAGTCCGTCAGAGCCAAAATAATCAAATAATAATGTTACGTGACAAGTAATGCAACTAACGTTACACACTGCACTGATGAACGGAACGGAACTGCTGAACCTGAACGGCTTACCGTCGCTGTAACTTGCTGTATGTCAAAGTCTACAAACTATTCGATCTAGTCGGCAAGGATGGTGGTGTGCTGTTGACTGCAGGTTGGTTTAAGTACTGTGAGTGCAGCCAGGCTGTACTTCTTGAGAGATGAACGTGATTATGGATCATCGCTTAAGATTCATAGGAACCGTCCATGTTTGTTCTGTTGAGTAATTAGTTTATCGATGATGGGAGAAAGTCTGCCCTGAATGGCAGATAATATGCAGAACTCCAAAATCCAAGACATGATACGCCGCTTACTTACCTGAATAGCCCGATATAAACGTAAAACCGATTAGAGAGTTACTTAGCGGCCAGCGAAAGGCGTAGTTGTGGTACACTGTGACAGATTGACTGACGTCGACAGAGTCTCGTCGCCTACCGGTGAGCTTGACTAAGAGGATGTCGTTGGCTGACTGACAGGTCACGGCGGCAAGTAAGTATCAAACTGTGAATCTTTGAGACTCAAAAGATGTCAAAGGGCTGAGAAATCCTAGTTCTATCATTCTATAATTTAAATGGTCACCAAGATTCAGAGAAGATCTCATGAAGGCTATTCCCTCGTGAATTGGAGCAGAGACCGGACCATCCCGTCGATGTAAATTTGAACACAGTAAAGTATCACGCGTCCGAAGGATCAGCGAAGGATGCAGGTTCATGAGAAATGACATCGGTGACCAAAGATCCTGTTAGAAAGAGTGCTGTTAGTGCTGTACTGAGGCCAGGGTGAGTGGTATTTGCTGTTTTACGGAGCAAGGTAACGGAAGTAGAGATACATTAGTCCAGCTTTGACTAGAGAAACAAGATCTTGCATCTTGCATCTATGATATGCAGTGATTTGAATAAATAATATCACCTTATATGGACTGACGGCAAGTATAGATTCGGATACGACTGGAGAGAGAGATGAGACAAGGAGGAAGCTTTGAAGAACAAGAGATAATGTGGCGGTAGCGAAACCAGATACGGTGGCGAAAAAGTACATAGTTAGATAAACGGCGGAGGCAGAGTGGCGGGAGTAGCAGTTTACCGGTCATCAACGGCCTTGCCGGCCGATGGAATAATCCAACGGAAAATTCAACTTAAAGGGTGCAAACTGAATTTCGTTGAGAAGGAACTTTTAGTGGCGTTTGACTTGAACCTTTTGGCGACGCAAACTGGATTTTGCTGGAGGCAGCATTGGCCGACACAGAGCAGAGTTGTTCCATGAAAAATTTTGGATTTGGCAGTCCAGGGGGAACTAGGAAAGCCCGTGATCCACATCAAGATTCCAGCTCCTTATATCTCAATCCTCGGTCAGCCCCTCGGATACCATCTTCAAAGTCTTCTTTCAGATCCCTCCGCCAGCCAAAGCCAACCAAACCACCCTCGGTTCTTTCTGTAGATTCTACCCTTTCTAATTCGGATTCCGTTTCTTCTCATCCCTACGCTGCAATGCATCTCGCTCCAATGCCTGTAGTCTCCAACACAGACAGTCTCGACGACGAAGAAGATTGCCCAGTTTGCCTCGAACCCCTTAGTTTTAGCTTCAGATTGCCTGGAGAAAAGCCTCATATAGTTCCAGAGTGCGGTCACGCTCTACATGAAGTGCGTCCACAGTCGTTTCCTATTGTTCATTATTCAACTCTTGTTAGGCCTGTTTTACCGCCGTTTATGGCCCACCGCCGAGCCAGAGCAAGTCTACGGTACCCAGAAAGTCAAATCTGGGTGTTTGTGGTGTATGCAGACGACCAATGAAAGTCGGAGACGGAGACGGAGGCAAATCAAACAGCGAGTCGTTTTATCTTGGCCTGTCATAATTCTTCTTACTTTTTCTGACAGAACTGGCTGCGCTGACTGGTGTCGGTGACCATACTTCTTCTGCACTCTATCCTGGCCGAGATACACCCACAAATCGACGGCGGCCACAGCCTCAAAAGGCATTTGACCCTAACGAGGATGACCCATTAGACCACAATGGGTCAGTTAAATCGGATCCAAAAGAACACTCCCAGTACATCGTTGCGCCTTCCATCCAAGTTCGCCCAGAATTCTCCTCTCTAACCCGCACACACGATACGAATCAACCGCTAACATGCATTGTTGTTATTGAGCTTCCGGGGAAGCGCGCCCATGGTCCTGTGCCTGGTCCTGTGCCTCAGGAATATGCCTCGAATCGCCGCACAGAGGGTGATACACATTTACGGCAGGACAGACACTCTCCGCAACCTCGAAGGCAGCAGCAGCATTCAGAGGCATACTCGCAAGATATGTCTTACAACAACAACTCCTCTGGTCATGGTCACGAGTCTTCCTCATCAGGATCTGCAGCGATTATTCAAGAAGAAGACTCGCCGTTTAACGCCATTACCGAGGACCTGCGCAACCGAATCATCGATTGGAAGGGGCATCCGCTATCTGATCTTGGTCCTCTCCAGATGTACGACCTTCTTTCCGTACGACGGGATTCCCTTGTTCGCGAATTTTATGTCTACCTTTTCAAAGAGGCACTTATTTGCGTGGTTGAAGAAAAGAAGCGGTCGTTGGGCCGGTTACTTTCCAATGCGTCCGGCCTCACAGATACATCATCCAGCATGACGTCCTCGACTCAGTCCAAAGGTGTTCTTCGCCTCAAGGGTAGAATCTATGTTCGACATATTAAGCAGGTCACAGCATCCAGTGCAGCAGGCGAAATGTCTCTTACCATCGACATGGAGGATGAACTAGCATCTTTCATCTTGATTTATAAGGATCGCTCATCCCTTGAAGCATGGCGAAACACTATCCAAGCCCTTGTCAACATGTTCCAGTCACAGAATCCATCATATCAACAGCCCCAGGAGGAAGTTCGTACCTTGGACATGGAGGAATTTGGTGGAAATTCGAAGGCGATGAGGATGCTGAGTGGCAGTACATCTACTACGGTCAGTAGTGGCGCCGATAGTCTCCTCCAGAATGGCTCATCGAGATCAACAATGTCTTCTTCCACTTCCCACGGATCTGTTCATCAGCAGTCGCAACGACCACAAATGCAGCAGAAGCTGAGCACGCTCGGAGAGGATGACGAGTTGAGCCAGTATGACTCTCCGACAGGTTTGGTGACACCATATACCTCCTCTGGGCCGTCCAACTCGCTCACACCTCTCCCCCATCCATCATTGGACCTCATACTTGTCATCTCCCTTCCTCCACCAAACTCCTCTCCTAGCACTGCGTCCCTGAAACTTCGCGTCATCAAAGCCACCCTGGACTTTATCATTACATCGCTCGGTTCAAAAGATCGACTGAGTTTGGTAACCTTCGAGGTTGGTCAGGGAGGTAGAGTCCGCAAAACACCGTTCTTGAGCGTTAGCAAGGCACAGAGTAAAAATCGGTTGGACAAGTTTGTTGAAAATCTCTCAGCGACATCAACAAGCGATCCCGATGGAATGGGAATGGGTCACGGACAAGATGAGTTTTTGGTACGGGTGAGCAAGGACGAAAAAACGGACGTTGTTACGGCTGTTAATCATGGTGACTATTGTGCTTTGTGCTTCTTGTGAATCCGCTAATTCTTCTTCGTGCTTTCTATTAGGTTTGGATGTCGTTCTACAACGTAAAGCGCGCAATTCGATTTCTGGAATGATTCTTGTCTCCGATGCCTCTGACAGTACGCGTCGAGCACAAATGGACCTCGTACTTGCACGCGCGGAAGCTGCCAATGTACCTATACATTCCTTTGGCTATGGTCGCTCACACGATCCAGCCTCCTTGTGGCTCATGTCAAATCATACATCGGGAACGTACACTTTTGTCAAAGATTGGTACGATCTCCGTGATAGCATAGCTGGATGTGTTGGTGGAATGATGTCGATCGGGCTCTTAAATATGAAGCTACATATGAAGATTGTTGACGGCAACCGATTCAGAATACGGAAGGTGTCTGGCGGCCCATCGAGCATACTTGCCAGCGATGGACAGAACGTGGATGTTGATGTGGGAGAGCTTCGGTATGGCGAAAGGAAGGAGATGCTCATCGAGCTGGAGCTAGATAACACCGATCTCCAACAGCGTCTTGCACGAGGTAACGGACGGAGTGGTCATGATATGCGCAATATGAATGCTACAGATCGATTTGTCCAGAGTATGGGCTTGGATGCTCTCGCTATCGAAGATAGTGTTGACTTTGCGGACGGGATGATGGATAGGATGATAGATGAGGTTCCAGTAGTAGAGGTTGACGGTTCATTCTTTGACCCCGCCGCACTGAAGAACGTAACTCGTCTCGCACATCCTGTGTTACTCACTGTAACCCTCCTCCCACCAACTCCGAATGCACCCAAACCTCCTTCTCCCGTTTCCGACCCAGTCATCGTCCGAAGACGGATGGAGCTTCTTGCCTCGGACATGATCACACGCGCTCTAGTGTTAGTATCGAGACGGAACTTCCCCCAGGCACAAAAGATCATCGGCGAGACGAAGCGAATCTTGCATACTGTTCTCCAGACGATCTCTCGTACCCTCCCTGCCCCCAATTCTGGTGCTACACGAAACAGAAAGGAAATCTTGACGCTGGGTGCTGTCCGAGCGATGCAAGCAATATTACAAGATCTCCAAATTTTAAGCGAAGCGTTGGATGATAATGTGGATCTTTTTGCCCATGATCAGAGGAATTTTGGGGCACAGCAGGTTCGTTTCTGTTGTCTTGTTGTTCTTTGGATTGGATGCTGATTACCTTTCTCTTCCCTCCTTTAGGCGATGATTTTAAGAGATCAGAAGAGCTGGACTGGCAGAAGCGCCACTGAAAGGTTATTTTGGACCACTGATAATTCGATCGAGCTGGTATCGCGTAGCACGGATTGGGTTGCCCGAGATTGATTTCACCATTTGTCACTACTATCGATTGCTTTATACTTCTATCGATCAAACCAACATTGTGGCACATACTTTGTTGGCCTCACTCTCCCTTTTGTTCCCTGCTTGTTTTGGTGTACTGTCTTATTACTTATTTTATTATTTTCCTTCCATGTTTTCCACTCGAACTTTCTTCACGCTGTCTAGTACTTATCGTGTTTCCTCCCTTGACTGCGTCGCATCATGTCATTCCTTTGTCTCCTCTTTTTCAGTTGTCTATGCTTAAGTACTTGCTAACATTTCGCTAAGTAATCAATGTGTCGGCTAGTTGTTCTGCACTGAGCGATGTGAGAGGATATGTGAATTATCTTGTCATTGTACTTTTTTCAGCTTTGCTATTTTTACCGCCGCGTTTGTGCTTGCGCGGTTAGTCAAGACAAACGCAAGACAGATCGCTACTAAACAACGCTGCAAAGCTACACAATCACAAGGACCTCTGTTTGAGTGAGTGTTGGGCCTCCATAAATGGAGATCGAAAGGGAAGGCAGTATCCAAGATACCGATATGACTAAGAGAGCCTTGATAAGTAGATACAGCACGAATGAGATCAAAATAAGTCAGTCTCGTATGTATAGCTTTGACAGTACCATATAAGGCCCTTCACCGAAAAAAAGTTTTTCTGCACATGTAGGGAAAAACGGGCTTTATGGAGACTAGATCAGGGTTGAAGTGCAAACTCCGATTTCCTTATCAACGAGTATTGTACCGTCAAGCCACTAGGCATGAGTGTGTTTCAAGGAGGGGTTATCTGTTATTCTGTGATACCCAGTAACAGTGTATCTGTGTAGTAGTCTCAATAATGATATATTGATGCTAAGAGATGGGGTAGCCTTTGCCTCAACAAAGGACACCTCACTAGGATAAGAAAGCTAGTAGAAAATCGACCTCAAAACAAGTTAAAAGTGCTTTGGTATACCAGGGTCGCTGTATAATGTGTATTGAGAGTCGCTTCATAGTAGAATGAGAGACAAGGCCCTGCCAGCAGTACTTGAACCGAGAATGTTGAAGCAATTGAACAACAGGAACATTTGGCTGTTCACATCCCCATTGCAGTTCAAACTAGGCCTAAAGCAGCCCCCTCTGAGGAACTGCGGCGAGAAACCTTATCAGCTGACGAGGCGACGAGCTGTCGAAAATTCAACTTGAGTACTTTTAAGTTTTATTGCAATTTTTATCTAAGATGTCAAGCACTGTGACTTTTCGTGGTAAGAGACCGCTGTCAACATTTTAAGCGCTCGACACGTGGTTCAACCCCATCTTGTCCTTTCCAACCCTCTATCTCGCCAATGGCGAGCACCAGTAAATTGCGCCAACGCAACCTCACTTCTGGACGTACAAATTTCGAATATGACCGTATTCAAGAAGAGGAACACACTGACGACGTGTTCCAAAACCCAGTAGGCCTCGTACTTCTTCAAGTTTGTGCCACGCCAGAAATTGATCTGTGGTCTTTTCACAGAACAACCGTCATCCTATCGAAAAAATTCTGGAAACCGAAAAAGCTAGCATAGTTATAGTCACTATTCTAACAGCATTAGCCTTTGCTCTACGCTTCTACAAAATAAACCACCCCGACCAAGTTGTGTGAGTTCCCTTTTCTCATTCAAATGCCTATGGTCTAAACGTTCATTAGATTTGATGAGGTCCACTTCGGAAAATTTGCATCATACTATATTCGTGGAGAATATTATTTTGATGTCCACCCTCCTTTCGCCAAACTTCTATTCGGATTAGCTGGCTGGTTTTCTGGATTCGATGGCAGCTTTCAGTTTGAGAACATTGGCGACAGCTATACCCAGAATCATGTTCCCTATGTTGGCATGCGCGCGCTTCCTGCTATCCTGGGCAGTCTTACAATTCCGGTTGTTTATGCTATCATGAAGCAAAGTGGTTATTCTACTATAATTGCCGCGTTTTCTGCTGCAATTATCCTCTTTGGTGCGTAAAATAGCGAATTCAGCTCCCTTCCATTTTTTGACGCGTTGCTTTTTAGATAACGCGCACATTGCTCAGTCACGTCTTATTCTCCTAGACGCCTGTTTGATCTTTTTCATGTCGCTCACCATCTACGCTTATGTTCGGTTCCAAAAGCTGCGCTATAGGTATGTATTTCGTTTGGTCTTGTGCCCCAGTCACACTGAATTTTTTCAGGGAATTTACTACTGAATGGTTTGGCTGGCTCATTGCGAGCGGCTTCTTTATGGCTTGCACATGGGGATCTAAAGTCAACGGTGTCCTCACTGTGGCTACCGTCGGCGTCGCGGTATCCATCGACCTCTGGGGTATTTTGGACTTCAAAAGGTCGCCGTCCATGGTTCGTGGTTTTTAATCGGCGTTTGCGCCTGGCTTATCTATTTGTCTTTAGGATTACTTCTGGAAACACTTTGCAGCGAGAGCTGTGGGATTCATCCTCGTCCCTTTCATTGTGTACCTCTCCTTCTTCTGGGTCCATTTCGCTCTGCTACCTACGTCCGGCACTGGAGACTCTTTTATGAGCCCTGCCTTCCAGGAAACTCTCACTGGAAACGAGATGCTAATGAGTGCTCAAGGTTCATATGCCTTCTTTATCCGTATTTTCCTCGTCCTGAATTCGTTGACAGAGATCAGATACTACGATACAGTGACTATGAAACATAAGGATTCCAAAGTGTTTTTGCATTCACACATCGAGCGTTACCCTCTCAAATATGAGGATGGTCGTATCAGTAGCCAAGGTATGTCAACCTTCTACCTTGTCATTTGCGCTTTGCTAATGTTTCCTAGGTCAACAAGTTACTGGTTATGGCCACGACGACTTAAATAATCACTGGCAGATCATTCCTACCAAGGCGCTTCCTGAAACTGGTCGTGGCAGAATCGTTCGCCACCACGACATGATTCAACTGCTCCATGTTTCCACGAACACCGTACTTCTCACCCATGATGTTGCGTCGCCTTTGATGCCCACCAACCAAGAATTTACTACTTGGCCTCGGGACGATACCACTCGACACAATGAAACGCTCTTCCAGTTGGTACTCACCGAGGCGCATAATGGGGAAGCTTGGAAGAGTAAATCGGGATACTTTAGATTGGTTCATGGCCAAACTAGAGTGTCAATGTGGACACACCCTAAGCAACTCCCAGAATGGGCTTTTAGGCAACAAGAAATTAACGGAAATAAGAACCCCAGTGAAAAGACTGCGACATGGTTTGTGGAGAACATCATTGCAGACGAAAGTGAGCCCTTTTTTCGTTGGTTTTTACACTCTACTAATAGTTCTGTATAGCTGGTCAGGACCCTAAAGAGCGTAGCGGACAACAGGCACCCAAAGTTCCCAAGAAGATGAACTTTTTCAGAAAGTTTGGGGAACTGCAACTTCTCATGATGCAGCACAACGCTGGCCTAACAGCATCGCATCCTTATGCCAGTGGACCCCTCAACTGGCCCTTCCTCATTAGTGGAATAAGTTTCTGGACGGAAAACGACCCCCAGAAACAAATTTATCTCATTGGCAACCTTGTTGGATGGTGGACCTGTGTTGTTGCGTTATCAATCTACGTTGGAATTCTAGGCGCGGACCTCCTTGCTCGCAGGAGAAATAACGATCCTATCCCTGAGCGTACGTCGATAACACCGCTATAGTTTGCACCACTGACCCTTCTGCAGCTGTCCGTAACCGTCTATGGAATTCGACTGGATTTTTCTTTGTGGTCTGGGGTGTGCACTACGCTCCGTTCTTCTTGATGAACAGGCAGTTGTTCGTCCACCACTACCTGGCATCGCACTTGGCTTCTGCATTGATTGCGGGAGCTGTACTTCAGTTCATCCTCTCGGAGACAATCAACTACCCAGTCTCTGTAGAATCCCCGACAATGAGACGCAGGAAACGCCAGTTCGCTGACCTGGGGCTCAAGGGTCCTATTATCTTCATCATCTTTTGCATAGCAATGTTTTCTATGTTCGTCTTCCTTGCTCCGTTGACGTATGGAACACCAGGGTGAGTATTTTCTTCGTCTTTCCAGTGCACTTGATGTTAATATATTTACCATGCAGGTTGACTGGTGAGCAAGTGAACGGCAAGAGACTGTTATCATCCTGGACGCTGCACTTTGCAGCTAAACAGACGAATGAGGTTGTAACGTAGTCGAGTGTTTGTTTTTTGCTTACTCGTTTTTGGATCCAATTGTATAAAGTACACCATGATGCTCCTTTAAAGCCACAGACGGCTTTATTCCAATGGACTAATAAATGCGATATTTAATGACTCGATTATGCGGTGGGACTGTAAATGACCGTTTTTCACTATTGTGGTTGGAGCAACGATGCCGCAGCTCCTGACTTGCTCATCTATCTATGTGTAGGGTGGATAGCGCTGCTCAGACTATTATGGTTGTTTTGTTGACAATTGCTGAAAGATTTTGTGCCTCCAATGTCATCCACTATGAATTCTCTTGTCTAATCATGCATATCAGACCCACTTCCACTTGTATTTAACGATTTTCAAGGCATCATCAGCTACCGTGCCAGCAGACCAAATCCCAATATATAACGCTCCTCCAACTGAGGAGGCGAAACTTCTATAACAGAGCTGAAACGGTTTGTGAGAAGCCAAATACGCGTTTAAGTTTTCATTAAAACATCAAAACAATGGCTCCCAGACGCAGCAGTTATCAAAGATGTTTCCTGTGACGGAACTACGGGCCGAGTTAATTCTGGAAACAGGTTGTTCATTTTAATTAATTTGCACCTGGAACAGTGCGCTCAAAGTGCTTAGGTGGCTACTTTGGAAAACAACCGACTAATGCGCAAGCACCTGGCACATGATGCCTTCCTTCATCAGCCGTATTGCGGCTTTGTGTTGGGCGACAGCGAGTACAATGAAGCAGTGCCAGATAGCATGAGATCCTGGTGGCATGTAAGATGAAACTCCAGAGAAATGCAACATGGATCTGACACACCTCCACCAATTTTGTCTAGGTGACGGGACCATGGCTCAGGGATGAAACGCTCCGGGATATGTGTTGCGTAGAATAGCAGTCCAACAACATATGAAACAAGCGATGGTACGACAGGCGCTGTTGCGATCGGATGAGCAGATACGCTTGGAGTAATGTAGGATGGACCTACATATGAACGCAAACATAGTCTTGGGCGTATGAATAATTGCCATTGCCGCCAGAGGTGCTAGGGAGAAGAACGCCAGCGAGAGGAAGAACACAATGCGCCAACCCTATACAGACATAGGCTTAATATCACTGCGCATAGGTCATAACTAGATACACCTACTCGATAACGGACCTCGTTGAACCACGACATGAATGGACAGATACTTCCTAACAGACCAGTCAACAGGCAACCAACTAAGAACACATTTCCCAAATCAGGGTGGCACTGGAACCCATAATGAACGACTGTGCCAACGCTGGCACTAATTAACCTGAAAAAACGCGTGCTGAATGCTTGGTGGCCACATGAAAGAAGACACAACATACCATCCGATACCAACGTAGTCTACTCGTGCACAAAATTCCATGCTTGGACAATGAGCACATCCGGACATCGTGTGCCATACGGCACTGCAAAACAGACATATGATAGCAAACGCCATGAACAACGCCTCCGGAAGATCTTCAACGCCGGAAGGATTAACGAATGGTATGGAGTTGATAGCCCATAAAAGGCCTGGTATAAGATGAGTGTGTATATTGACTGGAAGCGAGGAGAAATGTTAGACAAACAGCGAGAATGCAGTGAAATGAAATGTCTCACGAAATTCGTTGTGAAATGCAAATAGAGAAAGCACAATTAATCCCCAGCGTTCAAGAGGTATGAATCTACCGCACAAGTGAGGACTATAATTTAAAAAGTCAGAAAGAAAACCCACCTATAGCCCTGTTGAACGAACGAGTTGTTTTGCCAGGCTGCTGGCAGATCTTCGTAGCTGATCAACCGAACTCCTTCAAACGATCGCTTTATGGCTCGAGTGACTTCCTTTGCTCTCCCAAAGACATCATCTTCGGGAGTAGCAGAGTGGAGGAAGTCTGTTACCACCTCTGACGAAAGAAGCGTGTCTACAAGATCCGAGAGCATAGAGTACGATCCGGTGAGCCCTATAGGCAATCCCACAGCGGACAGGTGAGATTGCAGTGTTTCCAGCCGTTCAGAAAGTATCGGAATATAGTCTAAGGGTGCATGAAAATCTATATCGTGAAATTTCGTGCGAACGTTGTCCAGCTTGGATGAAATACAATCTGGAAAGTCCGGTAGGTGAGACCGCATATCATTGATACTGGGAACGTCTGGAAGATGTGCGCGCACGTCGCTCATACTTGGAACGTCGGGAAGACGCGATTTCAAATTGTCGATGGTAACATCGGGCAAATGGTAGCAGACGTCGTTTCGTAAGGCTTCAAGCATCTCGAGTGTCTCGCGTGCCCACTGTCTAGCTTCTTCTATGGTCAGCTCTCCTTTTGCCTGCCATTTCTCGAGGTGCGGAGACTCCATGAGCGAAATTCGCTGTTCGATTTCAGCTAGGTAAGACAAAACCAGAAACCGAAGTGAGGCGAGTATCTGTGTTGGCGAAGAGGAAGTGGAAAGGTCTAAGGCCTCTAGAGATGGCGGGAATGGATGACAGAACTGGATACGATGTGTCTTGATGGGCGGAGGGGTAGAAAGCCTTCGTCTTGCATTTTGACGGAGACGAATTGTGTTGAATTCACCGGTAGTTGTTTCGACTGAGGTGGTCTGCGTCAAAGTCGCCGACATATGTAGGGGAATTAGAAGGTGTTAAAAAGAAATAAAAAAAAGAAAAGAAGGAAAGCGCTGAGCGAGCCACCAGGTCTTGGAACAAAAGTGAAAGACAGTTATGGAGTGAGGTATTAAATCAATATGGGTTATCTCCATAAGGCAAAATGATGCACGTGCTATAAGCGCTCTTTCGATTCTTTCATGGCAATCCATGTGTCTGAGTCATCCTGTCCTCAACGCGATGCAAGATGACTATGCGTTCGTCGCAGTATAAAAGCTTCCAAAGCAAATCAAGTTTTTCAAGTTCACCTTTCCCCTCGCTGCAATGGCCGTTCTAATTCCTCAAATTCTTGTTGCGGGACTTGGCAATCTACCCATGCCATCAACTAGACACAGGTGTGTTATTCGCCCACGTTCATCTCATATATACTTAAGTCAATGCCATTATAGTCTAGGTCAATATGTTATCGATGCCTTAGCTTCTCGTCTGGGAATCAGAATGTCTACAGACAGAAAAGGAATAATCGGTCAAGGAGTCGTCACCCTGGGTGATAAGCCCATTTCGCTGGTTTTGTACAAGTCAAGTAAGTGGTGCTTTGCCCTAATACACTATGTTCTGTTCTTATGCCACGTTGTTAGAATCATTCATGAACGTGTCCGGACCCTCGATTGCAGAAGTCTATCGGAGTTCGGTCAAGTCTCCCAACGCGATGATTATCTTACAAGACTCCATGTCGCACAGAGTTGAACAGGTTTCTGTCAAACTGGGTGGTTCTGCCAATGGCCACAACGGCATTAAAAGCATTATATCTGCTCTCGGTGGCGAACAAGGATTCTACCGATTTCGCCTTGGGATTGGGGAGCGAGGCGGTACCGATGCGGCGAACTTTGTTATGGGCAAACTGACGCCTCAGGAACGCAATTACTGGAACGAGGATGGTCTTGACCGTGTTCTGGATGAAATTGACAAAATTTCTCGGAAACTACCCCGTTAAGCTTCAAGTAAGCCTTTTAAGCTATGGTACGTCTTTGTTCCGTTTCCAGATCCTTGACTCGCTCCTAATGTATGGATACGTAGTTGTATGGAAGGACTCGTATCGCAGCCTTTACCCATTGCAGCCAAACTTCAAAGTTCGGTGCAAAAATCGCTGGATGAAAGATATGAAAGAGATTGCGCCCCACCAGTTGTCGAAGCCGAACCATGTCTTCTATGTTATGTAGCTATATAGTACCATATACCCAGTCAGGATGATATACAATAAAATAATCTTAATTTTGAAGTTTTGCTACTCGCTGCCGGGCCGGGCCTTGCTCAAGCCGTTGAACTTATACCATGGCCAGCATTGGCAGCGTCTTTCTTGGTGATTCGCGGCAACGACAACGGGTTCTAAGTGGCAGTTCCTCTTCTTCTTCACCTCCAACCTCTCCTCTGCCATCAATGTCAGCCTCTGTTTCTGGCGTTCTATCAGCTCTACCTTCGCCAACTAACAGTTCCGCTTTCATACAACCAAATGAAGCTTCAAATTCAAACTCCAGCTCTTCAGCCGCACAGATCATCGAAGAACCGTCATTTTCTGCTATACAGTCGCTGAGAAACGATCCTCCGTCTCCTCCACCATCTGTTGATCCAATGACTTCGCTGGAATTACGACTTCGACTACTTGAATCGCTTCTGGTAGGATTCGATGTAAATTCAGGCCAAAAAGGAAAGGGAAAGCTCGAGCTACTGGGACCAGAAAAGAATGAGACACTATTCAAAAGCGCAGAGACTATAAAGCGAACGGTAGACAAGTATGTTGAAGGCAATGACACGTTGAAGAAGTTTACAAGCCATTGTAAGTCGATAATGATTCACTAGACCGCCAGTAAACCGATTTTCTCCGTATTCAGATGATCAATACGCTCAATATCTTACACCCGCTTTCGCTCTCGGTCTTGACCGTCCAGCCTACGAAGACCATCTGGGATCGACTTCTGACCTTTTAATGTATCTTCACGATATGGAATCGGACATTCGCTCAGCAGATACCGATATGCGAGATATAGACGAATTGCTCAAGAGAGGCGTACTGGAAGCCGGAAAATTGCCAAGTAAGCTTTGTTACACAGATACCCAGATCTTGTCTTTACTCCTCACGCGTAGCCTATGTCGATATCGAGCCTCGTCTAGCTGCACTGGTCAAAGTTGAAGAGGAAAACCGGGATCGCGCAGATGCACTGGAAAGACGCGTTGCAGGTATCATGGAAAATCATGCGGTCTATGTGTGTATCATCACTTTTGACGCGTAAAACTCCAAGCTCATATACTTGCTACAGATTGATGCTCTGTCTGAACTATTTGTCGCATGGGACGACGCGATAATAGATGCAGAAAATCGGGTGGCGAAAATGGAGAGGGACAAAGAGGAAAGGAGACGCCTCGGGTTGGATTCGTAATGGCTTGGATCATCATACACTGTGCTCGACTATATACCTATTCCGACCTTCTATCTCAACAACTCTTAGAGACCATTTAATCTTTAGGCTTCAAGCCTGCCCAAGTTCTACATAACACCAGCCAATCTATCCAAGACGCTCGGGGCTTGCTATGACAAAATTCAAGTCAGTTGCTAATATCAAAAATACTCGCGCTTGAACGTACACTATATCGCTCAAGAACTAATGAGCGTGCATGAGCCAGTGGTATCAATCTGGCAGGGCGCTCCATCCGCCTCGGCATTCCCAGCAAAACACCCGGGGCAGAAGACGCTTTCACCATCCCCACAGACATTCACGCAAACTGGTGGGCCTCCTTCGGGCGATACTGGCGCGCAAGTACCAGTGCATCCACCAGGAGCAGTACATGCGTGGTTGGCGTCGCAAGTGTTTGTAGTGTCCTGGCGCGTAAGGAGCAGAGACGCAGAGCCAAATGAGGCAAGCGTGGCAAGGATGAAGAGTTTTGCACCGTACATTGTAGTGGTTGACTGGAGCACCAGTGAGTGCCCCGACTGCCTTTATACTGCAGGATCGCGCAGGGATCACGCTGCCGTGGTCAAGATCACCGGTTCCACTCCGGTTCCCTCCAATTGACTGGAAGCGTTTGATGAGAAAAGAATTGAAAAGGTCTAAAATGGCCGTACACCTCCGTACACCCGCTACACTTATCGGATATCCCTGGCTTATCCACCTCTGTCACTGATTCTGAATAGTTCTGAATGGGCTTGCGGGAGTCTCATCGATATCGAGACGCCACAACATGTTTTAGCGTAGATTACTACGACTGCGCGCACTCTAAAATAAGTACTCTCACTTATTATAGTTTCAGATCATTTCTGTTCACTTCCACCTGTTCCTCGTCATGTTTTCTTAGGTACGTACTAAGTAGTGGGGTGGAGAGGCCTCCGCTGGCCCCTGAGATCCACCGCGCGCACGTACGACGCCACGCCATTCGTGTAGCGTGGACCCCTTGCCGGTTCCTTTCTTCCTTCCTTCCTTCCTTCCCAACAAGAGCCAACAAGGCGAAAAAGCTGAACTGGCAGGGCAGTGGTTACAGGGGTTCCCGATGCTTTCATCCAATTAATAAATTCGGCGGTCTAGTAGAATATCCTTAACAGCTCCAATTCCCAATTCTCAGTCGGTATTCTCTACTAATTGGGGAAGGAAGACCGCGAAACGCAGGGTCCAGGCATGAGGCCGGTGTACAATCACTATACAGGCAGGATCAAAAAGGATCGAAACCTCAGTACTAGTAAGGGAGGAGGAGCGCGAGCTCACTGAACTGAAGGGGGCGGTCTCACTGAGGAACACTGTATCCCACTGCACGATGTACACGAGGCAATGTGGCGACTCTTTCCTCACCTCAACAAAGCCACTAGTAGAATCTGGTATAATACCTTATAGATTGCCTCTTAGGCCTGAGGCAATCCCTTCTAAGTGGTTGACGGCTTAAACGAGAAACCTCCACACCGTAATGATCTGCTCGGCAGAAAGGTGTACTGAAAATTTCTGATAAGATAAGATATCCCTTTTATAGTTTATCGCAAATTTTCAATACTGAAAACCACTGATTATACCTATTAGGATAATCAGCTTTCTTTCAGTTCACAAATCTGCCGAGCAGATTTTTTCCGCTTTTACATTTCTTTTATGTGCACTGACACTTTCAAAAATCTGACAAGGTTTGATGCGGCAGTGTACTAAGTAAGTTTGAAGTAAGTGTAACTACAGTGCTCAGTGATGTTTTTAAAGAAATTTATGAGGATAGGAAAGGAAAGGAAAGGGAAATAGAGTTTAACCATTCTATTACTTTTCGTTAACCTCTTCTTGAGATAGTTGACATATGCTGAAGTCCTACATTACCTTTGTGGGTCGAGTTTGCTGTTTTACGGGCTTACTACTATCACAAAATTTAAGTCAGTTGTTAATGTCAAAAATACTGGCACTTGAACGTACAAACTATATATCACTCGCTCAAGGACTGATGAGCGTGCATGAGCCAGTGGTATCAATCTGGCAGGGCGCTCCATCCCCCTCCGCATTCCCAGCAAAACACCCAGGGCAGAAGGGGCTTTCACCCTCCCCACAGACATTTAGACAAATTGGTGGGCCTCCTCCAGGCGATACTGGCGCGCAAGTACCAGTGCATCCACCGGGAGCAGTGCATGCGCCGCTGGCCGCGCAAATATTAGTGTTCTGGCGCGTACTAAGGAGCAGGGACGCAGAGCCAAATGAGGCGAGCGCAGCAAGGACGAAGAATTTTGCACTATGCATTATAGTAGCTGACTAGAGCACCGGTGAGCACCCCGGCTGCCTTTATACTGTTGGATCCCGCTGGTCGGCAAACAGATATCTCGCGAAGCCGGTTCATCATTCGATTTATGGAGAAAAGAATTGAAAAGGTGTAAGATGGCCACTACACTTCTATCCACTTCTGTCCGCGTCTCTGATTCTGAATGGGCTTGCGGGAGTCCCATCGAGACGCCACAAACGTGTTCTCCTTCAGCGTAACTTTGAGTACCTTACAAAGATTACTACGACTGCGTGCACTCACCACGCTTATTGTTCTACTGAGTCAGCCTGACTGAGGTAGGGTGGGAAATCGTAACGTTCACAGACAAAGTGAAATCCCTTCTTTCATGGTTCGGTACCGGTGATACCTGGGTTTTAACTGGCCAATCTTTAAATGAAACATATCCTTTCCAGCCATTGATGAAGGGAGATTCTTCGCTGTCTACTTCGGTCAGGCCGAAGTAGAACATTAAGCGTGGTGACTCTACTCGCAAATCAAATCATGTTTGTTCCTTCCACCCGCTCCTGATCACGTACCGCTGCGTACAAGTACTTGTAATTTCATTACTACAAAGTTTATTCTTGAGACCCCCTTTCCGTGAAAAGAAGTATGCATTGCCGATGAAGCTTCGAAGGAGAAGATATTTATGAGCGAAGTTAACCATTCTCTTCTTGAGAGGGTTGAAGTCTTGCCTTCCCTTTGTGGGTCAAGCTTAGTCTCCTATAAGCAACAGAACACGACGATCAATGTGCAACAGCTTGCTGCTTCCCAGGGCCCACTCATTAGATTAAGTAGTAGGGGTAGGATTAGCAAGGCGTAACGCTAACAAATCAATTTATATCCTACGCTCATTGCTGCAATTCCCTACCGAAGTGATCTTCGGCATATCACGGTGCTTCCGGTGATGCCCGATGGAGTTGGGCTCGAGTTTTTGCAGCTTTCAGAGTCGCAGGGAAGTCTGCATCGGGTTGAGGACAGACGGAGATGGACTGGCTCAACCCCTCGAGGGCCTTCAACTTTACTTGCACCTAACCGTGAACTCATCAGGAAAAACAACTAGGATGGCATAGCGCGCGAGAATAGATGTTGAACTTCTGCAAGCCTGGTGATTCATTATGGAGCTACTTTCTTATTCTTTGTATATCTCTCATCCCACGAAGCTGGCATGGTAACAGCTTTCTGTGAGTGCTGCGTACTTACGCCTTGCTAAGAGTATAACACGATACACCGTGCAGCCTTAAGCCCCAGCAAGGACCTTACGATCCCGCCCCACAAAGCCACTAAAATCCTTGCTAGAATCTGGTATAATACCCCAAGGACTGCCTCTTGGATATATATACATCTTTGACTATGAAAATCAATACACAAAACAGCAGAAAAAAATGCAAATGAGAACATCACGAAACCCGCACAACAGTGTCTGCAAAGAAGTTTAGTATGACGATAAGACGATTCATGAGGATAGATACATTGACGTTAAGAGTTTGACCATTCTGTTAACCTCTTCTTGAGAGAGTTGACATATGCTGAAGTCTTGCCCTTTGTGGGTTGATTTTGCTGTTCCACTCCCCTCATTCAATTAACCAGTGGGGGTGGAGACACCATGTTGTGGGCCGACCACTGGCCTCCGCTGGCCCCTGAGCAACCTTGAGATGCTGAACAAGAACCTTACCATCTCGAAGAAGCTCAACAGTTACAGGGCTTCCCAATACTTTCATCCAAATAATTAATTCGGCGGCCTACAGTAGACTATCCTTAATAGGTACAATTCCCAATTCTCAGTGCGGTATCTTATCTTATCTTATTCTTTACTAATTGGAAGACCGCGAAACGCGGGTCCAGGTATGAGGCCGATTGTACCCCAATCACTATACAAGCAGGATCGAAACGTATACTAAAGAAGGAGGGGGAGGAGGAGCGCGAGCCCAAACCGAGGGGGGCGGTCTCATTGGGGAACACCAGATCCCACGCTACACATTGCACGATGTACACGAGAGGCAATGTTAGCCTAGCTGTCTTTCGCGAAGAGAAAACTCGTTCCCATAAAATGTGGCAATTTCATCACCCTGACAAAGCACTAGAATCTGGTATAATACCCTATAGATTGCCTCTTAGATATACATTTTACTATGAAAATCAATACACAAAACAGCAGAAAAAATGCAAACGCGAATGAAGTATGCTTGCACAAGTCGTATAAACACAGCAGTCAGCAAAAATACATGAAATATTCCACTTTATCTTCAATTTATACAACCTCTCGCCGACCAAGATGTTGTTTATGTTAGGTCTGGAAGTTGATCGCTCGTACCCATTGCCCATGGTGAATTCTCTAACACTTCCAAGCGACGGATCTGCTCCTTTAGCACCATCATTTCTGCCTTCTGGCTATCTGAGGCTGTTGTGTTTCCCCATCCTTGCATAGTGATCAGTTTCCCTTGCAGTCGAACCTTTCGATCGTATATTTCCATTTGCCGACTCGTCTTTGGAGGAGGCAGCTGGCTGGTACGTACCGGAGCCCTGGGGAAGACCCAGCCTGGGGCTAATTGGGGGAGTGGAGGGGGTGCAGGAGCTGGGGCGAAACTCTCACTAACGGGGGGGCCCAACGTCAGTCCGAGAGCGGAGCTCAAGTTGGAAAAAATAGACGGAGGTAGTGCCGGTTCGCCAGGGGCACCGGCTCGTGGGACTGCAGTGTAGAAAATGCTGGGAGAGTCGGAATGTATCGACTGAACAGACGGTTCGGAATAAATGGATGGTGGATGTGATATCTCGCTTTGCGTAACCAGCCCTGGCTCTAGTATATCCGCGTTGTCATATTCGCGATATCCTTCTCCGTCTTCAGACGTTGAAAAAGACGGAGTCATCCTCTCGAAAACAAGTGGTGATGATCCGAACTGGCGCACCATGAGGTGCCGTTGGAAACCGGTGGTACGCTTACGACGGCGGTATCGTGTGTACGCAAGCAATAATGCCAGGCATATGGCAATAAAGGCTAAAACTCCAAAGACTAGACCGACAATCATTCCGGTGTTGGAATCCTTCGAGGCCGCCGAACTTGGTGCAGACGAAGCAGTTTCACTCGGAGAGGTAAAGGTACTGCTGATGAAGGACCCAGTGGTGATTGACGAACTAAAAAATGTCAGGCAATCTACATATTATTCATGGAAGACACCTACCCGTAATTCGAGGCAGCCGTTTGCGAACTATGCCCCAGGTTCCTGCAGATCAGGGGTTCAACGAATAGACAAAATCCAGAAACAGATTTATCACCTACCCATCTACACTAACGCCTGAGGTTGATATCGATGGTGATCTGGTATCGCAAAAGGTAAGCAAACATGTAACCAAGGATGATGATATTAGGTTTCATACGTTGTTACAACCGAAGAATCCCTGGTAGCGGAAGTCAAGGTTCCGCTGGGATTTCTATCAAGCCGTCTCAGCACAACGTGTGAGACGAGGAAAAAAGCTTACCCAATACTGGGATCTTCGATTGGGAACGAGCTTTGCACGCTGATTTGTACAATCAGTTTAATTCGAACATTTCGAATAGAACTTACTTGTTGGTCGTTGTTGCTGCAGTGGCGGAGAAAGAAGTAGTTGCAGTATTTGTATTCTGAGGCGAGCTCACATTTTCAGAGCTGGTGATCGGGGTCGGCGGCGGCCTACACAAAACATAAATCGGTTTAGCTCATTTATATAACTTGGCACTTACGGTACAGAAACTTTGTCATCCACTGCGACAGTAATAGAAGAGCTTGAAGCATAGATGTTGGCCGGTTTCTCTGTTGCTGAAATTCTAGTTTGAGAGGAATCAGTAAGAAGCGTCGGATAGTACACGCAGATGGCATTCACGGTTCTAAGTCACTTATGACCTCGATGATAAAGGATCTAAGCCACCAGAGTATTAGATGTCATACACACAAAGACAGGAACTGCGATGTACCCAGCTTCGGTGGGCGTAAAGCTAAAAGGTATGCTTGTTAGTTGTTCCGACTGAAAAGTCTGAATCGTTGTCCCTCCCTGCTGTGAGTTTAATCTGAGGAGGAGGCTAAAAGCTGTGGGATCACTGTTGTCCCGAATCAAAGTAGCTGAGGTGGATTGACCAGCCGTTGCAGATGATGGAACCCCCGTGAAGCGAAACCCAGCTGCAAATGTGCCTAATGAAAGAACGACTCTGATCTCGACATTAAGTGCGAAACAAGATACAAGCAAGCATAACCCTCACAAATTTAAAGAGCGCATCGTGGGCAGGCTCTGCCTGCAACACGGCAGACCAGAAGGAAAGAAAGAAAGAACGGTCGGAGTGAGTTCGGAGCGTTGCCGCCGTCCTGAGCAAGTTTTTCAAGCATTGATCATGAGGGCTTGAATGATTATCACGAAATCATCATGCAAGTTGGTCACCAAGAGAACAGAGTTATCAGAAGAACAAGGACAACTGAATTATGTAGTACCTATTACTAGTACTGTGAGAGTTTCTGGAAAAGCCAATCAAGATCCTTCATTAAGTTCCGGTGACGGTTCGAACATTCAAAGTCAACCTGAGCTACGACAAATATCATGGCTAGTAGAAGTAACAGCGTATATTGGCCTTTTCTTTCTTCAAGGAACACGGCGGAAAACACGTATGCCACTTGGACGATGAACGAAAAGCCTGAAAATAGTCTTAGCCAACGTTGCACTTGCCTCATCACCCTACCATCGCCACCGTAACCGCTAGAATCATCACCCCTGAGCCTCATACGAGTTGCTCTTATGTTTCGGCACGAATACGAACGCCTCAGGCGCAGGACCTAGGAACATCTCGGATATCTTGACCCAGTCACCACTATGAGGACTTGCAAGCAGGGTTTCTACAGTATACCAATATTAAAATGAATTCCAAAGAACCAAGAGAACCTTTCACTCACCTAGCTCATTCCGTCCTCTAAACCTCGGTGCCCTGTCGTTAATTTTCCCGGGGAGAACTTCCAATAAGCCGATGGGAACATAGCGATATTGGAAGGAGAGCGCTTCGCAGAGATATCGTCTGGTGGTGTTTACCCCAGCGGTATCGGTACCGAAATGACTATCTTTATGTTAATCTGTGGCTATGTTACAGGCGAAAAGTAACTCACTTCAACCCAAATTCGGCCAACTTCCTGATTCCTTCCAATCTCTCCCTACTACTGATATCCCACTCTCTCCGTTCCTTGATTTCCGTGAAGATCCATGGTTTGATCAGTCCTCCTCGACCAACCATCACACCGTCAACATGATACTGCTCTACCGCAGAGTGATAGTCCTGGGAGGAGAAACAGTCGCCATTGCCAAATATAGGGATGGATGGTACTGTGTGGATACTAAACGCAACATCAATGAGAGGTCAAATACTGTGACTCACGATCCTCGTCAGCTTCTTTTGCTCTGACAGCATCCACACATTGTCTAATATAGTTCCAATCCGCGAGTTTTGTATATCGTTGTTGTCGTGTACGGCCATGTAACTGCAGAAATAACAGCATAAACGTTGCAATCACTGAAGTCGAGAGTGAAAGAAAGTACGGTGATGCATCCAACCCCCCACCCTCTCTCGTCGCCACCACCGACGGCTCTGATCATGAGCTTCTCCGCGGTATTTTTGCCATCCTTTACGCCTGTACGAAGTTTGATGGTAACAGGTATCGCGCCGAGAGCCTTGTTCATCCCGATGAGGGCTTTACCAAGTTTGGCTGGCGCGTCGAGAACTACAAAAAGATATAACGTCGGGGGAAAATTGAAGGAAAGCAAGTAAAAGCACTCACGCGCGCTTCCACTCCCAGACTTGAACACCAAATCAATCGGGCATCCACAATTCACGTCTACGAAATCGAGTCCTCCTTGTGACGCGCATTCCCGTGCTAGTACCTCAGCGGTAGGCACCAGTGTATGTGCTTTGTTGCCAGCGATTTGGACACCAAAAATCCGTTCACTCGGGTGCCGTCGCACAAGAGACCATTCCTCCTTTGAACCGGAGAGGAAAGATGTAGCGAGGCCCATCTCACCGCAGGTGATATCTGCACCATACGAGACGCAAAGACGACGAAAGGGCTATGTAAGAGGGGGAAAAAGAAGATCCTAAGTTATTGTAATTCCAATAGTGGAAAGAGAAGACATGCCAGGTTCCCAACCGTAGTCAAAGGAGCGAGATCTATAAGGCGTCCATCAGAAGCCGAAATGAAGCGGTAACGAGGGTCTGGTTTACGCACAGGTCTTGCCTCTCCAGTCTAGCCTATTTTTTTCCATGAATCGTACAGGGACATCTGGAGTATCGACACTCGCTTGAGGAGCGGACGTCACGTCTATGGCTGTCCGATGAAGTATCTTTGCAGCACTACTGTCCTCCGCATTCAGATTTTGGTCCGGCTCTTGCATCACAACCACGTTATCAGGCCCTTCCAATAGTTCCCTCTCCTTCTCTTCCTTGAGACGTTTCCTCTCGAGTTCTCTTTCCTGCTCTCTCTTATCTGCTTCCTGCAGTTCACGGATATAAGAATCTGTAACTGGAAATAGATACTTCTTTGTCCTCAACAGTTTTTGTGTCTCCGCGCCGATGTAGTTGACTTCCTTCGCACTGACCGCGGCCTGTGCTTTCTTTTCTTCGTCGACAATAAGTGACAGAGTTTCGCTTCCGTCTTCCGCAAGAGTTTTCCGAACGTGGGCGGAGAGATACCGGCATTTAAAGCCATACTTACACTCCCCGAATTCATCGAATACAGGACATCGAAGTGGTGTGGAATCTGCCTCTCCATCAACAAGTTCACCGATGGAAGGTACTCGGAGATCAGGCGGCTTCTCAGCAAGATAAGTTGAGACGTTGTGGTTGTATTTGCATTCGGCTCCAAATTCACATATCGTACCGGCAGCGATCTTGAAGCAGATGTCCAGCTCGTCTCGTACTTTCCCGAAGCGCCGGTTCTTGTTTTGACCTTGACGCGCCTTTTTTTCTTCCCTACTCTTTTTTTTCCTGCCTGGTCCCGTACGATTCCTCTCGTCTCCATCGTCCCCGTCACGGTCTCTTCGAGAACTCGACCCTCCACCGCCTTCAGCAGCATCGTCATCCGGAGTCGCGAGAGGTTCGAGGGAGATGAGATATCTATGTATGAATTAGTGATAAAATTGTTTGTTGCAAAGTTATTCATACGCACTCTGATTTTACAGCCGCAGTGCCAGTAGGAAAATGTGACATTATCGTTTGGAGAAGAATTTTGAGTGGCGCTTATCGAATCTTCAGCGCTTATGATCCTGTCATCTTTCGTCTCACCTAACTGTGTTACACTTACCATCGCCAACGCTTCACCATAATCACTGTCACCCTGGATCGCCGAACCATCTCTGACATATTCATGGATAAGGGCGGTAAGATGGTGTATTCAAAATACGGGGATGTTAGGCTGAAAGTGAGGAATTAGGATTGGATGTCTGAGTAGAGATTGTAGACTATTGGTAACTATAACTCTCATCATCCCATAACTCTCTCCCCAACAAGTCGAGTGGCGTCCATCTCAAAAACCTTCATTCAATCTACTTCACTAGCTGACCTTGAGTCACCCTCGACATTCTCCCCTCAATTTCTGAAATATTCTCAGACTTCCCGTCCTACTCTTTTCTAGAACTCAAGCTTTCTGAATGGTATTCGAGTTTGTACAACTTGTCGATGTTTGATATCAACTCCACCACCGGTACTGCTGCCAGTGTGAGCTTCCAATTCGGTGCCGCTACTGGTCACATCGAGCGTTCTTATTCTCCTACAGCGATAATAGTATATGAAGGATAACGCCTCCATCGAATCCACGTCGCTCTTCCGAATCAAAATCGCTAACGTAAATTGCGAAGATTGTGCATTTTGGTATTTCGCCCACTCGGTACTTTTTCCTAAGATGGAAATTCAAGGAACCACTGGTGGTACGAAGAGACCGACTCAGGTTCAGTGAAAATGAACTTTGGGCTATAAATGGACAATACCTCTTCATCCTCAATTACAAGTTCGTATTTAGGTTTGAATCGACTGCATGAAGACATAAATCGGGATACGTTGAATTTTGTTTACAGTAGCGTTGGATGGCATCGGTCATCCAATTGCTCCGACTGCGAATAAAGTAGGTACTGCGGTGAGAACTACATACGCTTTGGATTGGCTTCTAATAATAGCGACGTGATTAAAAGAATTAGCCCGACGATTCAAGAGTGTTTGGGGAAAAACTTGTTAAACTCCTGACAGAATGTAAAGACCATCCTTCATCTGTCGCTAGCCTTCACCTTGGATTGGCTTTCGATCATTGGGTGGGGAGAAATCAGTCTCATGACTCAGGAGCATTCAAGGAAGCTTTCAAACTTCTGGCAGCACGGAGTGATCATCCACGTATCATCCTCCAAATGATGAATGAGCGTGCCCTAGCCTTATACAATAAGCTAATTTTCGTGCACTGGCATAGAAATCCTACAAGACTTGCAAAGCTACCGGCCAAAACGCAGCCTACGCAGACAGAGACGCACCCAGATAAGCGAAAGTGTTTGTAAGTCCTAAAACTGCTAAAGACCTAGTCCGGTTGAGGTAAAAGGTCAAAGCGTAGGTTCACTGATCTGTAATCAGTGGGATCAGATCATCACGACTACGCCACTAAACGTTTTCCTTAAAGGGAATACTTGTCACTGAGGATACATTGTGAGCATTTTATTTATACCTTACCGTTTAATAGCAATGGGATAACACAATGTTCTACCAGATATCTGCCATGACAGTGTGCGAATATAGGTTATGGGTCGCTCGTCGGTTTGAAGGTTCCTCCGTGCTTGGGGATGTGCTTGGGATCTCCATCATTCCGTCCAGTCAGGAGTTTGTACTGCTCACCTGTTGTCCTTGCATTGTAAGGTTTGCATCTTCACCAATCCAAAACCTTCTTCTCATCTGTCTCTCAACGCAGTACCGGAAGTTGGTAGTCGGATAAGTGGTGGACAACCGCAGTATTGAATTCGAAGTTGAATATAAACTGATGGTTGACCCAAATTGAGAACGGACGATTCTCGACTCCGACGTTGTAGACTCTATCGCAAGGTCTCGTGCCCAAAAGCCCTCGTCGGCTACGCATTGTTGAGGAGTGTCTAGACATTGGTATCCAGTGTAAGAGTCATAGCGCCTAGTATTAGTATTCAACAACGCTAATCTGACCAAAGTAGGGTAGGGAATAATTAATTCCAATGAAATATGCTCTTTCCGAATCCAGAATCTCGGGGTTCTGATGATTGGCTGATCTTGTGTTAATGAATTCCTCTAACAACTTTGAACTTCAGATGACGGATAGATGACGGCCTATATTTCGCAGCTGAGGTGAGACTTCTGGCGGTGTGAGCTCTAGCTCAGAATCCAGGTGTTTACATTTCACCTTTCAAGCCAAGGGCCTCTTGGTAACTGGTCCATGAGAGTCTAATTTCGAAACTTCGACAGTATTTTGCCGACTCCCTCGCACCGGTTTTCTCTTTGAGAGAAATAATCGTGGGGGCCTGTACACCACACGAGTATAAAAACAGGCAATGCTTTGCTAGTAGATCCTCAGCAAAATCTACTAGCTTCGGGCCTCTTCTCAGTATGATACTCACCAGATGTAAATCTCCTTTTTTTCGAGGCTGCTTTACACTCTGACCGCATCTTAGTTCTCCTTCATGCCCTCACTACCTTCGCTGTAATCGGTAGCATTAATGCCCAGACCGGTCTGTATCGATGATCTATAGCTTGTCTCATGAATTTGATCATAGGTACTGGCTCGGGGACCTCCGACACCACTCAGCTCCCCACTCTCAACAGTGAAATGCAGTGGATTTGGGCCGGACAGGCTCAAGATAATACTATGCGCGCGTTCCGCTATAAACTTCATCAGGGGGACATCAGGAAACAGTGAAATGATGTGTATCCATCACTGAGGTGTATGTAGCATCCTGTATACATCATATCATATGTAGTCTTGACCATACTATCTGTACGAGGATGTATCAATACGAAGGATATGTATCAGTGGCATCGGAGTACATAGACTTCTTTACAGTCAGTATACAACAGGGGGGGGATCTGTACAATACTACATTACACACACAGGGAGGCAAAACATACTTACAGGGCTGAGAGAGGGAAGGCGTCTGAAGGCGTTTGAGGTCGAAATCAAGGCTAATCAAGGCCGCCGAGGGTCGCCACTTGTGACTCGTAAGCGAGATACTTAGAAGGCATTTCACATACTTAAGGCTATTATCACTCAACAGTGACATATTGGCGGAAAGGAGCGGAAAGGATGAAACAATGTCATATGGCCGAGAGCCGGCACCTGCCCTAAACTTACAGTCACGTTATCGTTCGTTCTCATTTTTTTTCGAACATTTTCTTTCCTCAACCACGTTCTTCAAGTTCTTCCCTCCGACGACATCTCTGCCCTGTCTATGCCTCAAGCTCAAGCGCTCAAGTTCCAGGCTGCGTTGGATCTAACTCTTTGAAGTGTCTTCAACCAAACATTATGCAAGCTTTTGAGTCTTTCATTTGAGTTGGTTACGAAGAGGTCAGTGATAAAGAAAAGGTCCGTCTTTTGCTGTCTACATTTCTTGAACGCTTGCTCATATCTGAATATTCTAGGTTACCGCTGTTGTTATGTGGTTCGCTGCCAATGCTTCCTCCAAGTTCGCCTACACCGAGGTGTCCCAACGGTACGCCGCCGCTCTAACTTGTTTCTTGTATTTCTGACAATACTTCCTACAGTCTGCTTTCACTGAGGTGTCCGATTAAATAAGGTATCCCTGCCATTGTTACACATCTGTTCCGTGCTACATAGTATATGCTTAGAACCCTAATGATACTTAGTGTATGCGTAGTTTAATGTTGTTTGCATTGTTTACATCGCAATAAACTGTTTTGAACTCCTCTAGTCTGCACCTCAAACTGAGTAATTCACCTGAAATGTGATCAAAATCTGGTGTCTTCCTCGTACTGAAGGACCTGGTATCACTATGGATTGCTATAGACTAATACTGCATATGTACAGTGTCTGTACAGTCTTCATAGTGTGGATATATGTAGTATACAGAGCTATACATACTCACTTAGTGAAGGCATACACACAGTACAGTTCTATACATATAGGGGGACATATAAACATCTATACAATTGATACGTATTATGCGTACAGGTTCGTATAACTTTTGTTTTTTCCTGATGGATTCAATGGCAACATGTGTTACCTTCGCTATCTCTGCGTAAATATTATTTCTTCACTCACCTCGCTGTTCTACTGATCTGTTTTACTTCCAGTGACGATGGTTATACCGTCTGGGTCAACGGAGTCCAGATCGGTACTGGAAGCCGCCAGGTGGGAGTGCATGGAACACCCTCTACGTTTACTGTACTAATCAGAACAGTTCGCCAGGGGGTGTGACCCGTGACCAGCACGACGAAATAAAAATTTCGTCGGGTCAACCCTTGGCCTGTGACTGAGGAAAATTTTTCGTCAATCAAGGTCAAATTTAACGCTTTTTCTCGTGTTTTCAAGGGAGAAAAAAAATCATTTTGTGACCAATGAATATGGGATTCGTCGGTACAGTACTTGCGAGTGTGGGCCACCGCGCCAAGCGCACTGATGGCAGGTACGAGTCCTGCAAGACACTAGTTATGAATCATGCACTGCAACAACCGCCGACGAAATGTAAAAAACCGAGGAAGTAAGTGCGGGGGCTACAAAAATGGAAGTAAAGTTTATTGAGATGGATAAACGCCGTGTGGCGAAAAGAATGTACAGCACTGATAATCCACGCATTAGAGGTGCAACCACAACGGCATTTGATGCAAGAAGTTTAAGAGTAAAAAGGTAGATGCAGCAAAGTTTTGGGTAACATGGGATATACAGTGGGTACATCAGAAAGTCACATGCCAAGCGCTTTGACATTTCTAAATATGGGGAAACAATTCTTCCAAATTTGGGCAAGATCAACCCTAATCGGGAAGAATTTCCCATGCAAAACCGGCCATAAGGACTACATTCAGGACTCGTAAAGTGACTGGTGACCTCTGTGACAATTCGTCATTTTGGAGGTCTCTGTGACCTGTGACCGACAAAGTGTTCTGATTAGTACAGTATAGTGTATCCCTTAGTCATTCGACCAACGATGTCATTGCCGTCAATGCAATACTGTTGATGTCGCTGGGGTCATTCTGGTTTCGTTCAATACTATGATGGATCGCAGACCACCATTGTAACAAACTCTAGCTGGTTGACTCCCAGCGCTGTTTCTCCGCCCGATGGGTTCCAGGAGATTGACTTTGACAACAGTACATGGGTTGGAGCCACGCAGGAGGGCGGGCAAGGTTGCTGCGTGTGGGGAGCTTTGACAATTGGTCCCTTCACTGGAACAGCGTGCGGCCAGTCAAACAACCCCGGTTATCCTTCTCCTCCTACTACCTGCCCCTACTTGCCCCCCTT
This sequence comes from Rhodocollybia butyracea, assembly GCA_015501585.1. NCBI lineage: Eukaryota > Fungi > Basidiomycota > Agaricomycetes > Agaricales > Omphalotaceae > Rhodocollybia > Rhodocollybia butyracea. Next base: position 699,324 of record JADNRY010000010.1, read on the forward strand.
GCCTATTGGCTCGAGGAGCCCATACTGGGACCTACGCTACAGGATGGAATGCGAGATCTGCAGGATGGAAGAAGCTTTGTATCTCTGCCAACGCAAGAAACAGACTCTCATTGACAAACTCATAGTTGTCATCAAAGAGATCTCAATCATTGGTGGACTGGACCAAACCAGGTTTGGGGGAGATCCTGGCCTGTGGTCTAGCGTCCTTCCGGAAAGGAAACAAAACCCTCAAAAGGGAATCGAGGCTCTACCGTATCATTGTCTCGGAATCTGCACACCTGATCTGGAAACTGAGGAATGCACGGGTAATCAACGCAAAGCCAAACCCATCAGCACAGGAAGTGACAAATCGGTGGATGTTCACCATAAACCCACGACTGAGTTTAGATCGCCTACTAACAAACTCAAAAAAGTTTTGGGGCAAAGAGCTTAGCTGCGCCTTAGTAACAAAGACCTGGCAGAATGTGCTCAAAGGTCGTGACTCTCTCCCAGAGGACTGGTGCAAGAGAACTGGAGTTTTAGTGGGTATTAGTGCTGGTGTCGGCTGAGGGGTTATGATTATGATTATGGTATATGCGGTAAGTAACGGTGTGGAGTGGAGATGGGGTTAGGAGTGGCGGTACAGCACAGATCAAGAGTCCCACACAAAAGCATCTACTGGATGCACGTGCGTAACAGCATTTCTCCAGGTGGACTATTACCAGTTTGGCTCCAGCTGAACATTACAGAGGCCCGATGCTGTACGACATTGTCAGCACACTGTAGGGAGATATTACTCTCCACAAAAAAAAAACAAAAAAAAATTATGTAATTTGGTCCATTGTAACACTTCCAGTATCGTCACTGGGATCCTTGAGGGTGCCCAGGCTCAAGCTCAAATTTAACGTGCCGTGTCGCCGGTTATACATCCATTCGTAGAGCTCCTCGTCGTCGAGCTCATTCTGCTTAATTTGTAATTGTCCTCGCAATATTTGTCCCTTTCATATCTGTTGTAAAGTTGTGTTAGTATGATAGCATAGCATATGACAGAAAACCTATCTTCCGGTCGCTAGTGCATCCCCTAGTTTATCCTATTCTACGATTTTCTTCGACTGCAACGAAATTATCAGGTCCTATCACTGTGTTCGTGAGCTTGTAAACCTTAATGAAATCCCCTGTGGCCTTCGCTAATGGCCTATTAACCGTAACTATACTAGGACCTGATGTACATTTAGAGATAGGCACTGGAGCATTGCCTGCTTGGTGTAAGCCTGCCGTGGCTTACCACACTTGAACCGCCAAGATGTGCTTATATACAATCCAGAGGCTGAACACATAGTTTGTGTTTATACTGCCATTTTGGCATAACGGTCAAAGCTGCTGGATTGTGACAAAGACCCACTTACACTCGGACGCGAGTGTACAACTTGAGAGTTGTCGAGTTGGTAACCGGGGTATTTGTGTTAAGCTACATCGGTTAGATTCATGTTATTTAACAAACTTTCGTACCTCCTAATACGCCAGCTTGAAGGAATACACCAGTGTCTTTTGAGAGAGGAGAGGAGTGCAAGATAACCACTCAAGTGCAAGGTAGCCACTATATGCAACGAGGCGCCCACTCCGGAACTTCTCGCTTAGATGATTGGTGCCACGGTGAGTTACCAAGAGCAGTACCGTCCCAAAGCCTGAGGGCGAACTTGAACATGAGCGGGGGAATGCTGTTAATATGCTGTTGAGTTATTGGTGAATCTTGATATCAGGCCAAACCAAACCATTTCTTACTGATTACCCCATAATCAGTGGTGGAGGAGTAATTGTACCATGTGGGACGGTATTGTTTCAAGTTGTTTGATCCCACTTTGAAGAGGCCGGTAACAGCTTTCTTACAGCTTGGTAACAACTTTAATCCAAGGAAAACCAGTAAGAGCAGATTTCCAGGTACAGCAACACACGCTTGAAATTGTTCATCCCGGCTCTTGGGTTGACCGCATATAGATTGACTGCATGACATAGGTCCAGATGTTGTCATATGCAGTAGCGTTGGATGGCATCAGTCATACAATTGCTCCGACTGCGAATAAAGAAAGTACTGGGGTGAGAACCACATACAAGAAGATGGGCAAAAGGTAACTTACTTCTCGGTTTGGTTTTCAATAATAAGGTTGGGAGATCAGCGCTTATCTCGACCATTGGCGGACAGCAGCTACTAGTAAGGAAGAATTTTCAGAATCCTGACAGGACGGAAAGATCTGTCGTTAGCTTACGCTTCAAATGGTTTACAATAATAGGGCTGGGAGAAGGCTACGGAATGATCATCTTTCGCGTCGAGCATGTCCCACCCTTATACAAAGAGCTAAATTTCTTACACTCAGTGCACACAAATCCTCCAGATATCGCAATGCTACTATCAGTAAAACGGGTCAAAACACGGCCTACGCAGACAGACACACCCAGATAGGCAATAACTTATAGCTTTGGTAGGGGAGTCACCTTCTATTTTATTTCAACCGCCCGGTGCATCAAACTCCGAGATTCGATGCACTTTTAATGCGACACATGTGTGCGACAACAACAATTGACATTCCTTCCCATTAGGACAATCAATGGATAATTTCTGAAGACATCGATGTAGTTGGGAGAAAATGGACAAAGGACAATTATGCCGTAGGGCGCACATTATGGCACATCAGCAAAGCTCCACAAATGTATTAACGGTATCATCCAAGAAATGTCCAGTAAAGAAACAGACCCAACTACTTAGTGCATTGTTTCAGCCCATAGAACGGGAGGCATCTCTCTGGTACCCTTCGCTTCTTTTTTAAAGAGGCACCTGGGAAATTGCCCTTAGTAGTGACCGGATTTGATAATCTAGGTAAACTTTCTTTCTGCTTTTTACGAGGATTACATACTTTGTTAGAACACAATAGCTTTCCCGGCCAATTCCCGGCGTAAAGATTCAAAAACAGAGATTTTCAAAGGATCAGTACATCAAGATTCAAAATTTTAACCGCGTTCAAGTTTTGGGCACAATCAAAATGCGCTTCTTTGTAATATTACGGAAAGTCTAATCATCTTTGATTTAATACGTGAGATCCATCATGTCTAAGGCTCTGTTCAGTAGCAAGTTCACCCTGAACTCAACGTGAACTTCAAGTTTCAAATTCCTATATTAAGTAAAGTCGAAACCTCATCTGATGTGATTTTGATGTGACGCTATGTCTTGTAACTAGATGTAATAATTGTGACCAGACGCGCAGAGCCCCGCACGCGTGCTCTTTTTCTTTCCTCATGGCTTATAAAACGGAAGAGAGAGTTGCTGGCAGTCAACATACATCATCGAACGGTCAGAAAACGCGTCAACGGGCATCCACAAAGCCCAAAATCCGGTGGGCAGCGCGGTGGTATGCTAGCAATGGCTTTCTTATCGATTGCACACGTTAGCGTGCAGTGGTAAGGTGACCGGCGACTGAGGTCCGGATTGTCACTCATATGATTTCAAATATTGTATATGGAAATATGAAACTTGAGGTTCACGTTCAAGTTCAGGGTGATCTTGCTACTGAACAGAGCCTTAAGGCAGCAGTACGTATGCTCAACTTTGAACTTATGCAAGCGCCTTGCTCCCTTCAACTTTCCTTCAAGCACAAACTTATGCAAGTTCTTCACAAAGGCGTTTCACTTCATTCTCCAGCAATAGAGTATATCTCGAGAGCGCTAAATTTTTCTTGCGCCAGACTCTGCGATCACTTTTTCAGGTGTCAGCAAAAAGCTAACTTCGGATTGGTAAGTGCTACAAGTTGAACATAGACCAAATTAGTACAAGAAGTTCAAGATTAACTGTTATATGGAGTGGTCATCATATGTCCTCTCAGTCGCGATGACCACTACATACTTTGTATAAGAGATTCAATTTACCTGCTTGCAGTCAATTTAGACAGGAGAGAAAACTTTTTGAGTATACTGTGGCTCTTAGGAGTAGTATGAAAGATACCCATGACACAGATCTCAGATCTCAGGCGTGATATGTGCAGGGCGGAACCCTGCTGTTTCTTGATGGGACCGCACCGGTATACGAGGGTATACGCTGGTATACGGTCCCTACCTACCTACCATGTTACTTTTTTGAAAGAAGGTCGGGGTTACTGTTGATGTATTCAATACTACAATATCTGAGTTCAGCCAATGTGCTGCTCTTCTAATAGCCGCTGGGACTCCCACTCGTCCCTTGGGAGCTTGAACCTCACCAGTACCATTAGAAGAATCTGAATCGCTGTAACGAGTTACCAGTTTATTTAATGTAGGACAATGCTGGATAGCGATGTTCAAGTGGGCCAGGGATTTCAAATAAAGATAAAAACCAAAAAAGAAAAGAGGAGAAGAGCCTGAGAGAGAAATTTAAAGAGAGAAAGAAAGATATTCCTTGTTCTCAATTTCGAACCTGGGAAGTAGACAGTTTTGAGGCAGTTAGACTTAGTTTTAATGGTAATACTTAATGCATCCAGTAGAATATCTTAACCACTTTGACAAGTCCTATGTTTGCGACCTGGTTGACATGCATGGTGAATGATAGTTTACCGTGATTACTGCCGAAAGACTTTGCTTCCTAAAATGAGTGGAATCATCGACAAGGCTCATCTCGGATTTCCATATATGGCACTCGATCTGAGGCGTGATCAGCATATATGACGTATGGTATGATTACGTATAACCGATCACGATCGCGTATCCATCAGTCTACGTTGATTTCGCAAGCTGAAATGGAAATTCTTGCGGTGTGAGCGCTTGAGCTCTAGCTCATGTAGTTTTCAAGCCAACCTCCACTCAGTTCAGTAACTGAATGTTATATTGATCCCTGGCAGTCCGATTTCATAGCTTTGACAGTATTTTGCCGACTCACTGGCACCGAATTCTTCTCTGAGAGATAATTGTGCCAGCTTGTAGTTCACCGCACGAGTATAAAAACAAAGCATACCTTGCTAGACTCTCAACAAGATCTGCTAGTCTCCCCCCCCCTCTCAGTATGATACTCTCCAGATGTAAATCTCCTGTTTTTCGAGATTGTTTTACACTCTGACCCCATTCTAGTTCTCTTGTGTGCGCTCACTACCTTCGGTGTGATCGGTAGCATTAATGCCCAGACCGGTATGCATCGTCTCACCGATGATCTACTATAAGCTGTCTCATGAACCTGATCTTAGATACTGGCTCGGGGGGCTCTACTCCCGCCATCCCTACTCTCAACGGCGAGATGCAGTGGATCTGGGCTGGAGATGCTCAGGATAATACCATGCGCGCGTTCCGCTTTAAACTCCCCAAGGGGGCGACATGTGTTACCTTCGCTATCTCTGCGTAAATATTATTTCTCTACTCATCTCACTATTGTACTGATCTATTCTACCTCCAGCGATGATGCTTATACCGTCTGGGTCAACGGAGCCCAAATCGGTAACAACACCTGGAAGCCGCCAGGTGGGAGTGCATGGAACACCCTTGACGTTTATAGTGTATCCCTTAGTTATTCGACCAACGTCATCGCCGTCAATGCAACCAATAATGTTAATGTCGCTGGGGTCATGCTTACTGGTTTCGTTCAATACTATGATGGATCGCAGACCACCATCTTCACAAACTCTAGCTGGTTGACCGCTGGCGCTGTTTCTCCGCCCGATGGATTTCAGGAGGTCTACTTTGACGACAGTACATGGGTTGGAGCCACGGAGAAGGGCGGGAAAGATACCTCCCCGTGGGCACCTTTGACAATTGGGCCCTTCACTGGAAAAACCTGTGGCCAGTCAGACGACCCCGACCACAGTTATCCCTCCCCTTCTACCTGCTCCTACCTGCCACCCTTGTCTATCGGCGCAAGGAGCCCGTACTGGGAGCTGAGCTACAGGGCAAACTGTGAGGTCAAGAGGATAGAACAAAGCTGGCGTACCTGCCAAAGCGAGAAACAGGATCTCATTAACCGGCTCATTGTTTTCATCGGAAGCATTCCAAACGTTGATGTCTGTAATTTGGTCCATTGCGACACCCCCCATAGTTCTGTCAGGATCATCGAGGGCGTTCATACTCAAGTTGTGATTTAACGTGTCGATGTCTCGTCGCCGGTTCCGCGTCCATTCATTTGAAACTTCCTTTTTTAGTTTATTTTCAAGAACAATCTCTTGCGCATGGAGGATTTCCTCTTGATGTGCATCTATCTATCTACAAATGGCTCTCCATGCCCCCACGTTAAAACCTCATTGTAGTCGCTCATTTTGCTTCATTTGTTATTGTCTTTCTCCTTTTTATATCTCTTGTCAAGCTGTTTCGGTACGATAGCGTAGGAAACCGTCTACCTTCCATTCGTTAGTGCACCTCCATTCACTAGTCTATCCTACGATTTTCTTCCACTGCAGTGAAATCATTCGTTTTCAGGATCCCCCTAACCCGTTCCAATCTGCATAAGGCCAACTTTCTATTTCTGCATCGATAAACTGTCGGGTATACCGGATAAAAGAAAACTTGTTGTAAGTGCATAGCGTGTTTGCGGCTCTTCTCTAGCCAAGATTAATTAGTTAGCGAAGCATACTCCAAGGTGCAAGGCCGATTGCTCAAGAAACACATTTCCCTGATTTGATTCTTTCTGTATTGAATTTTTGTGCCCTTGGTTTCTAGACAAAAAGCGGTTACTTAAAAACCATGTACAAGTGCGTTGAAGACGATTGACGTTCGACGACGGACGTCTCGTTAGCTATCATTCTGATGAAGAGCTCCACGCCGAACCGCTTCTGATTGCCTACATGGTAGTACCTATTTGTGAAATAGTAGCTACCGTTGAAGCCGCATTCACATCGGTCAATTTAACCCAACAAGAAGTTCTGTTCCATCTCCCTTGGTTGTCAAAAACTTAACAGTGTTCCCGTCCCCACTAATACCATTGACTCCAGGTCCTGTCACGTTTGTGAGCTCGCAAACCTCAATGAAATCTCCCGCTGCCTTTGCCAATGGCCCATTCACCATATTTACAAACTCGTCCAGTGGGCAAGTTTGACCGGGACCTGATGTACATTTGGGTATAGGCACTGGGGCATTGTCTGCTCGGACACGAATGTACAACTTGGGAGTCGTGGACTTGGTGATAGGGGTGGTTGTGTTGAGTTTGACAACAACACCTGATACATTGGTCAGATTGAATATTGATTCAACAAAGTTTCGTACCTCCTAGTACGCCAGCTTGGTGGAATACGCCGGTGTCTTTCGAGAGGGGCGGAGGAGGGGTGCAAGATAGCCGCTCGAGTGCGAGGTAACCTCTGAATGCAACGAGGTGTCCACTGCGGAACTCGCGTAGAGGATTAGTGTCGCGGTGAGTTATCGGGAGCACAGTGTCGTTCCAAAGCCCGAGGGCGGACATGAGCGGAGGAACGTTGTTATCATGCTATGGGGTTATTGGTAAAACTTGACATCAGGTCAAAATAAAACATTCCTTACCGAGAACCCCATAATCAGTGGTGGAGGAGTAATCGTACCGTTTGGGACGGTATTGTTTGGTCCCACTTCGAAGAGGTCTGTAACGGCCTTGATCCAAGGAAAACCAGTAACAGCGGAGAAAGGATTTCCGGGTCCAGCGCCATAATAGTAGTTGAGATCTATAAAAAATCTCAGCCTGACCAGTAGGGGCCAACCACGTAGAATCACTCACCATCAGCGTATTCATAGTCAAGCCATTCTTCATCTGGTACATATAAGAGTAAAAATACAACTTGTGAAACCCATGAAGAGTGTCTTCACCAGTAAAAATTTCGCAAAATCTCCTGTCTCCACTGACTTCAAACCCAAAACCGCATAAATCTTGCATTACACCAATATCTGTGTCATCAAAGGAGAGATTCCCCCGCAAGAAAGTATTAACCCTTGCGGCAGTTTGATTCTGATAGGTACCACGGAAGGTATTGGAAGTCGAGCTACCATTATTGCTGAAGGGAGTATAAGGAGGGCACGAAGCTGAAGGTGTTAAAGAGTCGGCGAAGCTTCCGTTAGTTGAATTAGCAGCTTGATCAGCGGTCAATGAATCGGGTAGAACAATTACATGACCTCGGTTCAGCGACGGATCTGAGAGGTAGTTTCCGGCAGAGAGGTAGCCTCGTACAAAGTATGTCGCGGTGTCTACCACACGTTGCTCCCCAGCTGACCTAAAAGGTGGTCAGTCCCTCATTCAATACAGAACCCAAACATACCACGCGGTGAAGTTCTCTCCTCCTGCAGTAAACGCGTACCGCTTGCGTAATTCGACACCAAGATCAAAAGCTTCTTGAGAGCCAGTTGAAGAGAGAAACAATGGCTCATGATCAATATTGTCCACCGGCGGGACCCAATCCGGAATAAAAGCGAGAGGTCCACTAGCGGTGAAGGTCGCGTTCTGAATTTTCCAAAAAAGATCTTGCCAGCCTGTAAAAGAGCCGGGTTCTGGATAGCGACTGAAATCGTAGAATGAGTGTTGGGAAGTGGGAATTCAGATGTAACGTACGATCCGTGACGAACAAAATACGCTGCTTGATCTACGACACAACCGTCTGGTGTCTCCGGACCCAGGCCTGGAAGTGTAGGCGCGTTGAAATACGGCGACGCGTTGCCAGAATGTTTCAGCGGGTTGAATGCAGCAGCAGAGACTGCGAGAAAAATTGCCAAGGCAGATCGAGCGATCATGGTGAATACTAGGATATGTATGCTTTTCTCATCCTTTTGAACTAGTTATGCCTACAGAAGGCCGCGAGAAGCCTTGTGGAGTTCCTGGATAAAGATAGACGTGGGAGCTGATGTTTGAGTTCAGTAGTTACTGAAAATGTTGGTGTTTATGCGAGATACCTCGGTAGATAAAAAGTGTGATTCCTTTGGATGTCCCTCTCAGCGAAAATGAAGCATCTTTCGTGCAGTACACTGTACTTATAGAAAGCAAGTGGGCGACGTGCACCACATCGCCTTTGTGGCACCGGGGATCTCTACGGCCCGGCAGGTTTGCTCCTATCAGGGGTTCGATTGAGCAGGCGTGTAACTGTACCCTCCAAGTGAAGACTTACCAGGAGACCAGCACTATGGGCACATCAATTGCTTGAACTTTCCTTCAGGACTGAGATCAGATACCATTCTTGTAGCATCATCTATGGCACTTGGCAGCGCCCCATTATGATTCAAAGTCCAACTCGCCCGCACCATATGATAAAGACCACAATAAAGTCTGATGGCGTATGCAACAAGAGAGTGACGTAAGAGATGTGTTTGGAACTAAGCTTGAACCAGGCCAAAGGAAAACAGAATTTCGCGAGCACGCCTCAGAATGTGAACTTTGATGTATTTAACACGACGCTTTGAGAAATCACTAATGCAAACTATTTCACCATAGAAAACGCCGTAAATCTACCGCAGGAGCTTAAACGTTCAAATTAGTGTTTTAAAAAATTGTACGCGTTTGACTACACGCCGAGCGATCCCTTGATTGGTCTTCTCCATCGCCTCACACCACAGCTTGCCCCGTATCAGTCGCTGTAGGTCTGGATTAGTCCACAGCCCATAAGAAGCACCAAAACCAGCCTTCTCCAACAGTTTTTGTGCAAATCATCATGAATGGGTTGTAGTGATACTAGCCTTTACAGCAGCTTTGCAGCTCTCTCTCCCAGCACCGGTTGCATTGTCGTAGTTATCAGTCAACAGGGTCGCAGCTGAAAGCTATCAGAGATCGTGTTGTAGCGGGCCAACAAACAAGTAGATAACTCGTTGAGCGCCTAATGCAAGGGCTGGGCTCATCCGCCGGTCATACACTGACTTCCGAGTCGTATATTATATTCTCTGGCACATGGACGAGAAAAACTAGAGAAGCTTCCGCAGATGAAAATGTTGTGCCCTGTAGTACCAGTGGTGATGAACTGACAGATCTGTCTGTTCTGGGGAGTCATGATGCTTCCAGCCTCTTCCAGCGCAACTATCGTTCCTTCCAAAGTTCCTTCTTTTGCCCAAGTTTTGGGCTTCAATGATTCCAAACTTTATCCCTGCCATGGAAGAAAGACACCTTATCAGAAGCTTTTGAATGGGTACATACAAGGGTTAGTTCCGCCTACCAATATACGAGAGCACGGCATATAACTCGGCTGGCTGAACAAGAAGGCCTCGCATTAGAAGGGTAACATAAAACTAAGGTTCTCGCCATTAACTGACGGAAAATGTAGAACCACAACCGTGACGACGATGACCTCTTGGTCTGGAATCTACTGAAGCGCTGTCTTTTGTGAAAATTGTAAGGAAGCTACTGATCAAGATTATCCAAGTCTCCACATCGTTCAATTCAACCCAACAAGGACTTCCGTTCCATCTCCTTTGGTTGTCAAAAACTTAACAGTGCTCCCGTTCCCACTAATACCACTGACTCCAGGTCCCGTCACATTCGTGAGTACGCACACTTCAATGTAATCCCCCGCAGCATTTGCTAGTGGCCCATTTACCATACTTACGAACTCATCTAAAGGGCAAGTTTGGCCAGGGCCTGACGAACATTTGGGGATAGGCACTGGAGCATTGTCTGCTCGGACGCGAACGTACAACTTGGGGGTCGTGGAGTTGGTAACGGGGGTGGTCGTGCCGAGTGTGACGACGCTGCCTAATACATCGGTCAGATTACATGCTCATCTAACGAGCAAGTTTCGTACCTCCTAGCACGCCAGCTTGGTGAAATACACCGGTATTGTTTGAGAGGGGCGGAGGAGGGGTGCAAGATAACCGCTCGAGTGCGAGGTAGCCTCTGAATGCAACGAGGTGCCCACTACGGAACTCGCGTAGAGGATTGGAGTCGCGTTGAGTAATTGAGAGCACAGAGTTGTTCCAAAGCCCGAGCGCGGAGATGAGCGGGGGTAGGTAGGTGTCATGCTATGAAATCGTTGTATTAACTCAACACTGGGAATCGAGCCTCAGAACCGGTGCTTACCGCGAACCCCATAATAAGTGGCGGAGGAGTAATCGTGCCATTTGGGACAGTGTTGTTTGGTCCCACTTCGAAGAGATCAGTGACAGCCTTAATCCAAGGAAAACCGCAAACAGCTGAGAATGGATTTCCAGGTCCGTCAGCGTAATAATAGTTGAGATCTAAAAAATCTTAGTTTGACTAGCAGAGGAGCCGGGCACGTATAATCACTCACCGTTAGTGTATTCATAGTCAAGCCATTCTTCATCTGGTACATACCAAAGTAAATAACATACAGCTTATGAAGGCAATGTAGAATGTCACCAGTGAACACTTCACAAAACCTCCTATCCCCACTAATCTCAAACCCAAAACCGCACAGATCTTGCATTATACCAATATCCGTGCCAACGAAAGAAAGATTCCCTTGCAAGAAGGCATTGATCCGCGCAGCAGTTTGATTCTGATAGGTATTACTGAAGGTATCAGAGGCTGAGCTACCGTTGCTTTTGAAAACAGCGTAAGGAGGGCACGAGGTTGAAGGTGTTAAAGAGTCAGCAAAGCTCCCGTTAGTTGCATTGGCAGCTTGCTCAGCAGTTAATCCGTCAGGTAGAACGATTAAATGGCCCCGGTTCAGCGACGGATCTGAGAGGTAGTTTCCAGCAGAAAGGTAGCCTCGTGTGAAGTATGTCGCGGTGTCTAGCACGCGTGTTTCACTAGTTGTCCTGGAGAAAAAGGTGGTCAGCTGCACATTCAACGTAGAATCAAAACATACCATGCGGTGAAGTTCTCTCCTCCGTCAGTGAACGCATACCGCTTTCGTAATTCAACACCGAGATCGAAAGCTTCTTGAGAGCCAGTTGAAGAGAGATCTGCCAGTTCATTATCGGCACTGTCCACCGGCGGCACCCATTCCGGAATGAAAGCGAGAGGCCCGCTGGCGGTAAAAGTCGCGTTCTGGATTTTCCAAAACAGTTCTTGCCAGCCTGTAAAGTCGCTGGCTTCAGGGTAGCGACTGAAAGCGAGCGATGGGTGACAGAAAGTGAGAATGCAGATGTAACGCACGCTCCATGACGAACAAAATATGCTGCTTGATCTACGACGCAACCATCTGGTGTTTCTGGACCCAGGCCTGGAAGTGTAGGCGCGTCGAAGTAAGGTGATGCGCCACCTGAATGCTTCAGTGGGTCGAATGCAGCAGCAGAGACTACGAGAAGAATTGCCAAGGCAGATGAAGCAATCATGGTCTCTATTGTAATACGTATGCTTCTGCGTTCCTTTTGAACCAAGGCATTGTTACGAGAAGCCGCGAGAAACCTTGTGAAGCAACTGTGAAGTGCCTGGACAAACGTGAGAGCTGATGCAGATGTTTGAGTTCAAAAGTTATCGCAAAACGTTTGTGTTTGGCAAGATATTTCGGGAAAAGCGTGAGTCCCGTGGATCTCTTTCAATGATAATGGGCCATTTCTTGGGCAGTATAAGGAAAAAGAGAACAATCAACGTGCAAACACATCGTCTCAAGTTACTGCAACGCTCGACGCGCCGAGTCAGGGATGCAGCACAACAGAAATTCTCCTTTCTGTCAGCTGTTCAGGCAACGCGTGTAACGATATTGATTTGGTGAAGACCAGTATATGAATCACAGGCGACCAACTGTGGGTATATCCAGCCTCAGCCGCCTGAGCGAAGATACGATTCTTGTTGCATCACGAAGACATAGCATCTAAAGCAGGTTTCCGAACCCAAAAAATATAATTACACTCTGCAGCACCCCATGCACCCCTCGGAGCTAGAATCCAGCTGGCTGACAAAGGGTTATAGATCAGCCCTCGAACTTCGGCCTCCTTGCGCGTTGGTTCACCATCGTAAAGACGAGTTATCCACGGTAGTAGAGTATTTCCCGGTGCAGTAGAGGGAGGATATGTTTGGAAGAATTCAAGCAGTTCGGAGGGATTAATGTACTTGGAGAACGTATGTGTTCCATCGGCAACCTGGCGGAGGACCTTTTCAGCCATGAATATCGTTAAAAAATAGGATAGTGGTGTCCGGGATATCGTTGACAGGAACAAATGTCCAGATGGCTGGGGTTGAGCATGTTAGGTCAGAAGACTAACCGAAGCACGTTTGGAACGCACTTTTAGCAATTCTGCACAAGTTTTGAGGAACATGGCAGGATGATCAACGTGCTCCAAAACTTCCATTGAGCAAACGACATCGTATCGTTTAGACTGAGATAATAATGACTCTGCTGGCGCGTGTTTATATGTTAAATTGGTCGAAAGACGTGAATCTAATGAGGCATGATGTTGTGCGATAGCTAAATTGGACTCAGACGCGTCTATTCCTGTCGTTCGGGCACCAAGACGGGCTAGACTCTATGAAGCAGTTTAAACACAGAAGAGAAAAACAGGTAAAAGGGAAAATCGTACCTCAGACAAAAGCCCTCCGCCGCATCCTACATCTAGTATATCAAGCCCTTCCAAAATCCTGACTTTACTTGCGTTGACTTTCTCTTCCGGCTGCTCGTCATACGCGGTTTCGATCAGTTTTTCACGGATGAATTGCATCCGGACGGGGTTCATTTTGTGCAAGAAAGAGAATTCTCCACGTTCATTCCACCATTCTGCAGAAAGCCTCGAGAAATGCGCAATTTCATTGGCATTGATAGTTGAAGACCGGAGTAAACGCGTCGGTAACATGATAAAAACAAAACAAAGCTAAGTACTATAGGCGCCCAGATCAACAAAATATTATACAAAATAAAGATTGGTAAAACAACAAGTGTAGTTGGATAGCAATGAGCTGGAGAAGATATTACTTCCAATTATACGGCCGAGGTACTGCTCATCTCAACCGGTAGCTGACTATATCCATAGTCCGCTTGTCTACTACTGACCAACCCCCGGACACTACCCCAAGCATCACCAACAGCCGACCTCGCACTATCAAAGAACAGTCCAGTCCAACCTGCACCACTATCAATGGATTCATCTGGCATCACGCTGGCTGCTGGCCGTTGCCACCATTTCAGTGTTAATGAGCTGGTCACAACAGACACACTAGAAAAAGCCATAGCAGCGCCAGCCATCATTGGGTGCATGTACAGTCCCACTGGAAGGAAGAAGCCCATGGCAAGAGGTATACCAAGGATGTTGTATGCACATGCCCAGATAAGATTTCGCTTGATGACAGAGAATATGGCTCGCGATAGGTGAAGGGCAGCAACGACGTCGAGGAGATCTGAGCGCATAAGAACGATATCTGCTGCTTCAATCGCGACTGACGTTCCAGAAGAGAGAGCAATTCCAACCGTAGCGGCGACAAGGGCAGGAGAATCGTTTATACCATCCCCCACCTGAAGAAGAAAAGTCAGATACGTTGGTCAAAAATGCCGTTGGTGACTTACCATAGCGACACCGTCTCCGTATTTTTCTATAAGCTCAGTGATCATCGTTGCCTTGCCCTTGGGTGTCATTGTGGACCATACATTCTCAGGACGAATGCCAACCTGCTTAGCGATAGCAATAGCAGTTGCCTTTCCATCACCGGTCATCATACTCACTTCAATACCCATATTTTGCAAAGCACGAATAGCATGTTTGCTCGAAGGCTTGGGTGAATCCGCCAACGAGACAGACAACACCGGCTGTAGACGTGCAGTGCCTTTCTGAACCGCGACGTAGATGATGGTGCGACCCAGCTCGGTTTCCTGGGTTTCGAAAGCTTCAAGGGAGGAATTCATATGGTCGCCGGACTGCGTGACAAAAGCGGAGTTTCCAACAAGGACAACATATTTCTGGCCATTACAGACGATGGAAGCTTTGACACCGGCACCAGTGATGCTCTCGAAAGACTCGATGTTGACGTCTGGCTCAGAAACCCCATCCTTAAGTAGATCTTTGCCGTAAACAGCGATAGCCTTGGCCAATGGATGCTCTGACCGGGCTTCAGTAGCACTGACCATGGCAATGATAATCCTGCGGGTTGTAATTCCATCGGCACTTAACCCATCAAGATCAGGGTCACCACCGTATAGTTCAGTGTTTTGGATATCACCTGCTGGTACCCAGCAGAGACCAACGACAGTGAGTTTTCCAATAGTAACGGTTCCGGTTTTGTCCATGACGACGCGCTTGATGTTCTTGCTTGCTTCGAGAGCCCGACCACCCTTGATAAGGATACCATTCTGTGCACCCATCCCAGTACCGACCATGATCGCGGTCGGTGTACTGAGGCCCAGTGCACACGGACAAGCTACGACGATGACGCTGATGCACATTTGCAGGCAGATCCCGAGCTTACTTGATCCGTGTCGGTGGAACATGACTGGAAGGCTCGCGTCGTCCACAAAACTGCTGATAATAAACCATACAACGAACGTGATCACGCCCAGCGATATGACGGTTGGTACAAAGTATCCAGCGACTCTGTCAGCAAATGCCTGGATAGGCGCTTTCGAGGTCTGTGCATCTTCGACTAGTTTGACAATCTGAGCCAAAGCAGTATCTTTGCCTGCACGAGTGACGATCATATCAAATGTCCCAAGACCGTTGACCGTACCACCAATTACGGTGTCACCGACCTGTTTCATGACGGGGACGGCTTCACCGGTGATAGCACCTTCGTCAACACTGGATGAACCTCGAACGACCGTGCCATCGGCCGGAATTTTATCACCAGGAACCAATTTGACGGTATCACCGACTTCGACGAGCTCAGTGGCGATCCGTTTCTCCTGTGTACACTCAGCATCGGTGTAGATGGTGGCCATAGAGGGCGCAAGCGCCATAAGGTCGGTGAGAGCCGCGCTAGTGCGACCTTTGGCCTTGTTCTCCAGATACCTGCCCATCGAGACGAACATGATGAGCATGGTACTGGTATCGAAGAAGAGCATTGGTCGGAAGTCGGAAGCAGTGTTAAAGAGGGCAAAGAACAACGCGAAAATAGAGTAAAAGTACGCTGAGGTAGTGCCCAGCATGACGAGCACGTCCATCGTAGCTGTTCCGTGTTTTAAAGACTTGTACGCATTCCGATAAAACTTGGCGCCAACCCAGAACTGAGCGGGTGTCGTGAGCAGGAGGACAAATATGTCATTGAGAAAAATTCCATTAAAAAGCCGGACGTCATGAAGCAATGACAAGCCGGGAATGTGAGGGAATACCATGGTTAGGAAGAACACTGGAACAGCGAAAGTCAGACTCCAAGTAAGCCGTTTCCGCCATTCCATGATTTCCTTTGTACGCGTGAGTGACTGGAGCTGAGTAGCATTGTTTTCGTCAGAGATCATAGCATCAAAGCCCATATCCTCTATACGAGAGATCATCTCTCGAGGACCTATAATGCCACGTTCAAAGACGATTTGACACGTTTCGGAAACCAGGGATACGGATACAGAGTTGATTCCTGGTACAGAGGCCAAACCGCTTTCGACGGTACCAGTACATGATGAGCAAGTCATGCCATAGATGCGAAGAGTGACTGTATCCTCGCGTGAAGGTGGTATCATAGTAGCATCGAAGCCAATATCAGAAATTTCCTGCACAAAGTC
This sequence comes from Rhodocollybia butyracea, assembly GCA_015501585.1. NCBI lineage: Eukaryota > Fungi > Basidiomycota > Agaricomycetes > Agaricales > Omphalotaceae > Rhodocollybia > Rhodocollybia butyracea. Next base: position 715,778 of record JADNRY010000010.1, read on the forward strand.
AACCCAACGTCGGGTAATTCAAGGGTGCTCTACTCACCTCAACAATTTTATCAACATTCCACTTCTTTGGATCAAATTCTACAACACCTCGTTCTGCTAATAGTGCGACCTTGATAGAATAAATACCGTCCTGTGGTCGTAGCATGCCTTCAATAGCCTGAAAGAATTTCAGCGAGGTATTTGATATTGTTGAACCATGATCAACGCACCTCTACGCAGGACCCGCAGGTCATTCCCTCAATCCTAAGCTCGCATTTCTCTGCAGGCTCTTCAAGAGCCAGTTCCGAGTGCTTCATCAGCGGTTCTGAGGAGTCGATTGGAAGTTCTACGCCACTGGTCGATGAACGGAAAGTCGAACTCAGAGGTGTGCGAACCCAAATTTGCTTCAGTAGACTAGACATCTTATTACCACTGGATAATACAGACACAGAGACGCCTGAGAAGATAAAGCTGAAACTAGAAGGGATTATCGCAGATAGCGGAACGAAGATTGGTTGAAAGAAGTGAAAGCGCCCTGCGCTGACTGTTGAGTGAAACCCGACTGGTATGGCAGTAAGCAAGAGTGGGAACGAAGAGAGGCCGTGTGATATTACTCATGCAGTATTATATACCACCAATCGGTATGTCAGCTTCACCGTCTCTTACCGTCTCTTTTCCACGTCTGCAGGTCCATTTCCCGAATCCGGGCTGTAGTCGACCTCTTAGTATTATTTACTAGCGCTACGACCGGACTAGCTCAAACTTTATTCGCTGGCCCGGGTTGTTCGACCGGCCGTACCATTATTAAACACAGGCAGCCTCACGATCGCTTGTCTCAACTCTATATCAACGCGCGAACAATCGTGGACCATAATGCTACGAGTTGCCTTGGAAGATTATATTATGAAGGAGAATAGAAGTTCCACAGTTGCTACCTTTTATTGTGCGGGGTTGTACAATATCATACTGGGGTCCAAAATCTTGTAATACATTTATTTGTATGCGTCTGCACTCACCGAACGATAGAGACAGGCTTAATACGCGCCTGAAACCGCTCCTCCTCCTAAGTTCGTGCTCTGCATTATTATTGCTCCAGAGGATCTGCATATTAGATTTAGTACACGATATAACCATCCAACCTGAAGAAGAATAGTGGAAGGGACAACTCACGTTCCAATCCGCTCCGCACCTGCTCTAAACATTTCCAGACACTTCTCAAACGATCTAATCCCGGCACTAGCCTTTATCCGTACTTGTCCTTCCTTATACCTCACGGTTCTCCAAAATAATCCAACATCCTCTTTCGTTGCAGCTCCACCATTAAAACCAGTACATGTTTTGACAAAGGCTGCACCTGCTTCCGCGGCGACATAAGCTCCAGCGATTTTTTCTTTATCATCAAGGAGAAATGTTTCGAGAATGACTTTGACAGGAGTTTGGGTAGGAGTACAGGCTTGGACAACAGCGTGGATGTCGTTGAAAAGAGTAGCGTATGACTGGGTTTTTAAAGCACCGATGTTGATTACCATGTCGATTTCTCGTGCGCCATTTGAGATGGCATCTTGAGCTTCGCTATAGTAGCAACAGATTGGTAGAACGTGAGCGATTAAGGAAGAGCACCCACAAGACTTTGACTTCTGTGGTAGACGCTCCAAGAGGAAATCCGATGACTGCACAGGGGATTGTTCTTCCCCCCTTTAACCGCTCAGAGACTTGTTTGACACGATTTCCGTTTACACAGCACGACTGGACCGTCGCTTTAGTGGATCGTTCTTTAGAATAAGCGAAATAAGTTCACCTTGAAGCTGTATTTGATCGCCTCATCGCACAAATGGTCAATTTGAGCTGAAGTGGCATCGGGTTTTAGCAGAGTATGGTCAATGGATAGAGGGAAAAGATTGTCTGTGGGGTGAGTTATGGATGATGATGGTATCTGTTCATGGATATCTTGACTTTGTACTTGAGCGATCTTTAGGTCAACAGCTGCTTTCCAATCTTCTTCAGAGCGATCCATGAAAGTTATACTTATACAACGCGCCTGATTAGGCGCCCGATCACAGACTGTGACCTAACGCGTTCTTTCTCTTTTTGAACTCTCAAAACTACTTTTCCTTATCGGTCAGCCAAGTAGAAATTCCACGCCAGCGAATCGCAAAGGCGAAAAATGAGCGGCTTTAACAACCTCAGTGGTTTGTCAGATGCCCAATTCCGCGCGAGTGTAGCTCAGGTCTGTTCACTTGAAATCTTTTGTCGTTTTACGTTTTGACTTGCAAGCAGATCCATGCCACCCCAATACCGTCCGTTGCAGCTCGGGCCACACGCTCGAGAGCATCGGCATCGTCTACACCTCAGCCCACTTTGAGACTTGCACCACCTGGTTTTACGCCCCAGTACACAGCACCCGTAAATCAGCCTCCTGTACCTCAAATTCCTATACCCATTCCTCCGACTAATACAGATCCAAACCTGCCTCCAACCTCACTACAGGCTTACTACAGCTCTTACGCCTCCCGCTTACGGACTGGCGCTACTCTTCTTGTTCAACCCACGATTTTCCCCGGAAGCAATCCTCATAATACCAACAACAGCAACGTGTCGTATCCTGCTGCTTCGACATCTACTTCTGTGGCCTACAGCTCTCCTTTTGTGAATTCAATCCGCCCTACGCGTTCATCCCGTCGTCCGCGAGGGGCAATCAACTATGCCGAGCTCGACGACGACGATGACATGGACGGCAGTAAAAATGACGCTGATGATGATCCAGACCATGTACCCGATGCCGGTGCCCTGGACGATGATGCTACAGATACTGATTTCAACGTCGGAAGGAGGCCTGGGCGACCTAGAAATCAGCCTCAGCCCCACGTTCAGGCTAGCGGACCAGAATTGGACCAGACTTACTTGGGTCAAGTCCCTCCTGCCCATTTTATAAAGCCCCGCCCATACCAGTCGCTGGCCGCAACGACAGCAGGGCCCATGCTCGGCTTCGACTATGGTTCCAACTATCCTTCCTCTTCTTCATTTTCACCGCCACCACTCCTCGTCCCTGTACGAGTCGAATTCGACGTCCCTGACTCGGGTCTTCGGATTCGGGACGTGTTTGTCTGGAACTTGCACGAAAACCTTCGTAAATCCGAATCATTCTACTCGGTCCACGTACAGGATTCGTCACAGATTACACCACAGATGTTCGCTGCCCAGTTCTGCAAAGACCTTGAGATTCCGGCTGAGCCGTATGCGGAGATGGTGGCTAACCAGATTCGGGCGCAGGTAGAAGATGCGAGAGGGGAAGCGTGGGTTGCATGGATGGATGCATGGGGATCAGAGCCCCTTAACAACATGAGGGACGAGTATGAGGAGGATATGGAACATTTGGTATCGATTGAAAACTCTCCAGCGCAGTCTTCCATCTCTGTATCTCGAGTGAACCCCGAATGCCGCGTCATCCTCGCCATCGACGTCCAAATCGCGACCTATCATCTTACGGACCACATCGAATGGGATTTATTGTCACCGCTCACACCCGAGGCGTTTGCAAACCAACTTTGTAAAGATCTCGGACTGGCTGGGGAAGCGATACCATTAATCGCACACGCGGTTCACGAGGAGTTGTGTCGACACAGAAAAGATGCTGTAGAGTGGGGGATTATCAGTGCTGTGACTACCGGTAGCTCGATAGGGGAAGAAAACGCTGTGGGTAAAGACAAAACGGGACTGGGCTTTGGGAACCTAGGCCGTCCTTCACGAGAACGCGACGGACGTTATCCGAAGCCATTGCAAAGTGTGTGGAGAGACTGGGCAGAAGCGGAGGAGTATGCTACAAGGTGGGAGGAACTCAGTCCGGAGGAGGTGGAACGGAGGGAAATTGAGAGAGAGAGGGCCGGACGGAGGCTGAGGAGAGAGACGAGTAAGTGGCGAAGGCGGTGAGTATAACAACTAGTATATTATCTTGAGGATGGTACTCTCGCCGCTCGAAAAAAAATCTTCAACTCGATCAAAATTTTGGATAGGAATCGACGATTCAGTTTGCACTTGCACTATACACATCCTCAGCGTCATTATCCCGCTAATCCCGGTAAGTAGTGCGAACGAAAGCCAAGGATTGATACGAGTCGGTTTAAGAATAATGACATTGGGTTGTACAACCGATACTAGACCGCAGGATAAGTTTTGTACCTATGCGACAAGGTTATCAAAAGGGGATAGTGACCCGGCTTTCAAGTTCTAGTTTGTGATCATAATACTTGCTTTGACCTCAACATGGTCAAAGTTTTTCTCTCAGGTCTGTACACTTTATCCTCTTCTCTGCAGAGTTTGCCAAGTCATGATTTAGCATTGCATTATTGATAAACTTCATTTTTGGGATGTAACAGTGATGTTGATTGTTCTAATCATGCAGTAGCAGATAGGCCGAGTGTGGTAGTAGCTGGGGCTGTTGTTCTTGTTGTTCTTGTGCTCTCGAAGTAAGTACATCCTCTTTCTGCATTTTGAGCTATCTCCATAGTAGGCAAACGGAGAGAAAAGCAGCTGTATTTAGTCAAAAATATGCTTTGCAATTTTGGCACGGGGCTACGCTAGCCTCCAGCACCGCCAAGAACGTTCTCGTCGGAAAGAAATCTGCTCCGGTGAAAACCACCGTCGCATCAATGGCCATCTTGATGGCCATTGGGGTTGGTTTAGAGCTAACATCAACAACGGTGAGTGGTATAGTTAGGCTCAGGCCCATGATGTTTTACGATGATATGTGTTTCCGACCTTTCTTTTACTTGATCTCTGACGAAAGATTTCAGGTTCCATGTTCTTTCCGCCATAATATAAACCAGGCCAGAGCCAGTGTGCCAGCTCACATCAGCTTGCCCACCTGCTCCTCCACCAAGCACCATGGGTGCCTCCCTAAGCACCGTGAGTGTCCCAGACTGGATAACTGCCTGTGCTTCCAAGTTCAATTGCACCTCTGACGGCCTCGTCAACGTTCTTGGCGACCCAATTTTTCCTACATGCTCCGCCAATGGAAGCCTTCCGACCGAAGTGTGGGGTATCTCAGCTAGAGCATGTGAGCAAAGCTGCAGTGTACTCACGCAGGTGAGCACAATAACTGTCACCAAAGGTGCCTCACTTAGTGTGACCAAAGAGCGTAGATTTTACTTCCTCCGCAATTACTATGACGACTTGGCTGCTGCCGTGGCTCGCCCTCATAGCCCAGCTACCCTTTGAAGCGAATGGTTCCATGAATCTTTTAAGTGCTTGCTTGTCTATAGGAAGCCCGGCTTTGGCTGCCTACTCCATTGCCCTCACAGCTTTCAATCGACGATACATCTCCATCGCATTCCAGGAGATTAAAGAAATGGCCCAGAACAATTTACGCTGCCATTATATGATTAAAAGGGTCGACGCAGCTGCATTTATCCTCCAGGAGGCTCAGCAATGCCCTATGCGGGCCAATCAGAGAGACGATGAACTAGCCAGCCTCATCATTCTAGATGATGATAACGGTCAACAGAAATTTTGGTTAACTGCCGAGAAGGATCTTCGTAACACACGGCGTGGCTTCACCCAGTCATTCCTCGCCCAAGGTATATGATTTAATGGATGCTTGTTCATGAAGCTAATACTGAAGCACCACAGTTCTGTTGGCGTTTTTAGCCTACTTGATCTCCTTTATAGCTGCTGTCCATAATTCACTTGGCAGCGCTGATGTTGGTGACCAATTTGCGTCCAGCACTGTCTGGAGTTGGATGTGAGGCTTTCCCCATTTTAAGTTGTATCAGCAGGTAATTTATCACAAAATTGCAGGTTTCCAATCGTCTTTGGGTAGGCTTTCATTCGGCTCTGTTTGTATGCTTACATAGTATACCTTCCAGTTATGTCCGTGTAGGATCGCAGTGCAAGGTTGGGACTATCAAGAAGGCTCTGACGGACCACAGATTCATGCCGAAGTATGACATTGCTGGAAACGTCGAATATATGGCTCAGACAGCCCTCTGCCCAAACGCTGACTTGTCCATCTTGTCTCAAGAGACAGTTCCTCTCCTACCGATGCATCGTCATCACGTATCTACCAGCCTGAGTCAACTACAGCTCTCTTTGAATACGAGCCACATGGGCGGGGTAGGTTTAAAGTCGCAGTTGCCCTATCTCACTACGACACAAAAGGAAGAAGTAGGACTAGATTCACAGTCCGATGACGTCCCAGCTCAACAGGACATGTTAGCTGGTGAACCCAAGGTCGCCTTTTCGACCGACTATTTGGACAATTCATCGTCTCCTCAACTCACATGGTGGGGATTTGATGTGCGAGGTGACGAAAGGACCGAGGGGCCGGTCTTCAACTACGCCCGCATCTTCACCTGGTTCACATTTGCCGGACATGTACAAATAGGATTCAATAATGCAGTCACCAGCTTCCAAACTATGGATAAACCATCAACAGCCCGGGATGCTGCTGCCCGATGTCTCTTGGGACCAGAACTAAAAGCTTTCATCCCATTATCCACTCTTCATCAGCATCCCCGCCTGATCCACCATATGCTTCAAGCCGCATTGGTTGCCCTGTTGCTTCAATGGGGTACCACTGGGGCTGCTATTTTCGTTGCTTACTATACGCCAGCTATTGGGCTTGGTTGCAGTTCAGGCAGTTATATCATCTATGGTATCGCCGCCACTGTCTCTTGGCTTATGCTCGTCTTTTCTAATCTAGTCTCGCATGAGATTATGCAAAGACTTGAGGTTCAGGATAAACGAAGCACGCGCAGTCTGAGCGGACTGGCAATTATTACGCGGCTTATGGGCAAGGCTATTGCCATCGCCAATGCAGCGTGGCTCATCGTGTTTAGTGTCATGGAGGATATCGGATCGTTTGAAACCTGCTGGTGCCACACGGACGCTCTTCAATTTCATAAGAATGGATGGGCACCAATATTCAAGGATGCATCTGTTTTCAGCGGCGTTGCCGGGGGTGTTTGGGTGGGAGGATTTGTATGGTCAATCACTGTATGCATTGTTGTTGCAGTGGTCTTTGCGTATCAGGTGAATGGGGAAGAAACTTCTAACTTCTAAGGATTGAATTTCAGTAGAGAATCTACAGATTGTGTCTGGTTTCTTGTTATACTTAGTGTTCTCCTACCTCTAAAGTTTTCTTATATCGCCCTCACTTTTATCTATATGTTCATGGGTAAGACTGTTTTTCGACCTAATTTCAAGTAGCTTACTACTTATAAACATACTCTTTGACTTTTCCTACCATTGATGGAAAACGTCTTAGGGATCATCCACGCTCAGCAGTACGACTCCACAAAGTACATAAAGGAGACACAGGATACAGCGCGGCTTGTAAGTATCCCGCATACGACGCATGGGTTCAATATGGGATAAATGCTATGCTTTTATCCATCCTCGCCGACATCAGTATTGCAGAATCGTCTCTCGAGTAGACCAGACTGGGCTTCAGTAGGATATATTGATGGTCGCTCAGATGATACCACTTAAGTATACGAATAGATGCCTCACACACCGTAATGATACAAAAATCTGCTCGGCAGAAAGTGTACTATAATTTTCCGATAAGATAAGATATTCCTTCTATAGTTTATCACAAAATTTCAGTTACCATTTCAGGCAGACTCTGAAAACCACTGATTATTCTTATTAGGATAATCAGCTTTCTTTCAATTCACAAATCTGCCGAGCAGATTTTTGTATCATCCCGGTGTGTCACCACCCAAAATCATTTTTCCGGATTTGTTTTGTGCCATTCATTCATTGTAAATCTACGAAGGCCAGCAGACACTGGACGACATCTAAACCGCCAGCAGTTAACGGGTCTTCCGACCCCATCTTGCAAAGAGCTTGTCGGCCCATCCCAGTAATAAATCCCTGAAGCTCACAAATCCATCGTCCAACTCCTGCTCCTCATTTGAGCCTCCCGGAACTTTGCGTAAATTCCCTGTAGATATCGACCCCCCTGCAATCCTCTCCTTCAGTCCTCTTAAGACATCCTCGGCACAGTCCTCATATAACCTCTCCACCTCTACACTTCGCACATAGTACGCTCTCCGAACAGAATATGGCGCTACACCATTGTATTTGCGAACGAGAGAATTGATCTCCTTGACAGCCACCTCGTGATAGGAGCGCTCACGCTCTTCCCACTCTGTATCACGATGGACTTTGATATCTTGGAGAGTCAAACGGGTAGCTAGGATAGCTGGAGGGTGTAGAGCCGTTAGGGTACGTACCACCCGACGGACATAGGACTGGCGTAAGAGTTCACGGAAGATAGTTACGGCTGTATCTAGTTCACTTTGGAGTTCAACCCAAGGCGGAGCAGCGCCGTTTCTTTGAACGATTCTGTTCATCAAGAACTCTTCTCGTCCGATAAACGGATTTCTCTCTTCAGTCGTACGAGCTAAAGGCTTCCCACGACCTTTGATATGCTTGAAAACGCCGGCATTGCGAGCTTTCTGTACACGTATATCGCATTACAACATGGAATATTATGCGTGGCAGATACTTACTTCAATCTTATCCTCAATTAAGCTCGTCCAACCTCTCATACTCACTGGATTTGCCCTACCGCTGACAGGAGGCTGATGAGTATCACTGCGCGTTTGGGCATTTCTCAAACGTAATCGATAATCCAGTGTGGATTCTCTCGCTCTACCAAGCCTACCAGCCTGCTCTGTTCGCTTCAGTTTTGCCTTCTCCAGCTTTTTTGCCTTTTCATCCCCGGGAGTGGAAACCAGCTTCAGAGGCGGTGGTATGTTTGCAAGTTTGATGGAAGAGACAACATGAGATGGGACTTTGAATTCTGTGTGCCAAGGTCTATGCGTTTCGGAGGAAGGAAGAAGTGGCTCCATTGCCCAAGAACCAGAAGAGGGTTTAGCGAAAGAAGTGGAAGAATTTATCCGTGGAGGAGTCTGTTTGAGCTTTTGCTCAGCCGAGGCGATAGCTCCACTTCTCAACGGCTTGTATTTGTCAACAAGCATTCTGAGAACCGCATCCTGCGTGCTCTCTTCCCCGGTCCAATTCTCATGTTTCTGTTCTAAAGACAGAAGATACGCTGATTTGGGTCGGGTATCTCTTCCCTCTGCTTCCTCTCGAGCGGCATCTGCAAACAATTTTTCGCTTGCACTGATACCGTTCTTCTGAGAGGAGGAGCTCGAGCGACGAGCGTGCGGGGCTGTATTGCAAGGAAGAGTTCTACGAAGAAAGAAAGATCGTAGTTGCATGCAAAGATGGGTATCGGGCGCTTAAATATCTTGGATCTTCGGGCCGGAACCGGAAGGCATGAGCGCTTAATTTGTTTATTTCAATTCTTCTTGAACTTTCTTCAGCATTCTGGACTGGACAACTTGTATTTATATTACTTTCATCTAATTTTCAGTTATTCGGCGCGCTCTATCTGGTATCATGAATCCCAAAACTTCAAGGACAGTGCTGAAACTCGGCCAGCGGTCTTTCGCATCGCGGCCCCTTCCACGCTTTTTTGCTGGGCGTGTTCTGCCTATACCTCTTACACGATATGGCTTTCAAGTAATGTCAACGCGTTATGCTTCAAGTGGTGGAGGAGGATTTCCGGGATTTAGTATGGGACCTCAGCTTCAGAAGGGAGATGCTCTCAAGGAATACGTGAGTTATAATCTTATTTCCTTGCTTTTGCAAACAAACATATTTCTTAGAGTGTCGACCTAACAGAAATGGCCAAAGATGGTAAATTGGACCCAACGATCGGAAGAGACGACGAAATTCGACGAACCATTCAGAGTGGGATTACTCTCGGCTCCATATACGCTCAGTATAACTAACATCCCTTATAGTTCTTTCTCGAAGGACAAAATCCAACCCGGTTCTGATTGGCGCACCTGGGGTGGGCAAAACGGCAATCCTGGAAGGCTTGGCCAGCCGTATCGTAGCCAAAGAGGTTCCAGAGGTGCTTAACTCTTTTGTTCAAGTACTTGAACTTTCTGATTTACATATATGTTGCAGTCACTTCAAAATAAACGCGTGCTTTCTATAGATTTGTCCGCCATAATGGCTGGGTCGGGGATCCGTGGACAGTTTGAGGAAAAATTCAAAGCGCTCATCCGTGATATAGAGGAAGAGGCGGGCAAATTTATCTGCTTCATTGACGAAGTTCGTGAGTATCACATTCTGGTGACCTTCCCTTTTGAAACAAACTCGGATATCACTAGACACGCTTTTCCAGCTTGGGAAAGCCGAAGGGAGTATAGACGCTGGACAAATGATCAAACCTGCTCTTGCGAGAGGTTTGCAGTTGGTTGGTGCAACTACGCGTACGTGAAGTCCCGCCCTGAATTGCTCAGGACTAATTCTCTGTTTAGCTGACGAATATCGTAAAACCATCGGCAAAGACGCCGCCCTAGAACGACGTTTCCAGCCAGTTAGTATTGACGAGCCTACGGTTGAATCTACTATCTCGATACTTCGAGGAATTCGCGACAGGTACTCGGCCCATCACGGTGTTCAGATATCTGATAGTGCTCTGGTCACTGGTAGGTATTCCGAATTTTCGTATTGATAATTTGCCCACCCCGTTTAACTAGCCGCCGTTTACTCTTCGCGTTACATATCCGACCGCTATTTACCTGACAAGGCCATCGACCTTGTGGATGAAGCTGCTTCTGCCCTCCGTCTTGCGCAAGAATCAAAACCCGACGAGCTAGAAAGACTTGATAGGGAAATTATGACCTTACAAATCGAACTCGCGTCCCTCAAAAATGAATCGGATGTATTCAGTGTTGAGCGTCGAGAAAAGGTCGAGTCTGACCTGAAACGCAAAAAGGATGAAGCGGAGCGCTTGACGGCCATTTGGCACTCGGAAAGGGAAAAGCTCGACAAAATCAAGAGTTTGAAAGAAAGGTTGGAGGAGATGAAACATCAGTTGGAAGTTGCGCAGAGGCAAGGACAGTACGAGCTTGCAAGTAGGCTGAGATTTGCGAGCATTCCCGAGCTAGAGGCACAACTGCCTCAGGAAGATTCAGATAGTTCAGAGGAAGAAGGTGGTCGGTTGACGATGTTGCACGACAGAGTATCACCAAACGATATCGCCAGAGTTGTAGCCAAGATCACCGGAATCCCAGTTCAAAATTTGCTGCGAGGAGAGAAAGACAAACTGGTTCAGGTGTGTATTTTGTTCTTCAGGCCTTTTGTTTTACCCGCTAATTTTTTCTGTTAGATGGAGAGGATTCTTCAACAGAGAGTGGTTGGCCAGGACCACGTTGTACAAGCGATTTCGGATGCCGTCCGAATGTCAAGAGCGGGTCTCCAAGCTCCCAATAGACCCGTCGCTTCGTTCCTCTTTCTAGGTCCTACAGGTTCGCTCATTCCCTTTAAGTCGTCGTTGTGTTTCTTAACATGGGAAGGTTAGGCGTGGGCAAGACTGAATTGTGTAAAGCTCTTGCCGGATTCTTATTCAACGACGAACAACGGGGCCTGTAAGAGTCTATCTATCGTCTTTCCAAATCCGCTAACGACACGTTTTTGCCCAGAATCAACATCAATATGTCGGAGTACCACGACAGACACACCATTTCCCGCCTTATTGGGGCAGCTCCTGGATATGTTGGTTTTGAAGAAGGCGGTACGTACTCGCCTTTTTTGCCTGTTGCAGAGTTCGATATTCATGACAGTATGCAGGTCAACTTACGGAAGCCGTCCGCCGCAAGCCTTACGCAATCATTTTGCTGGATGAACTCGAAAAAGCTCATAAAGACGTCGCGATGATCCTACTTCAGATTCTCGACGAAGGCAGCATCACGGACAGTCAGGGCCGTAAAGTAGATTTCAAAAACACCATCATTTGCCTCACAAGCAACCTGGGTGAGTGGCGTTAATCCTTTCTTTCGTATCTCTTTTTTGACGGAACACAGGGAGCGACATTCTCGCGCATAAAACCGCGTGTGACGAAGACGGAGTTGTACTCCCAGATGCTCGGGACGAAGTTCTTCAGCGTACCCAAGAATATTTCCCTCCCGAGCTCCTCAACCGCCTGGATTCAATCCTGGTATTCAACAAGCTCTCCAAAGAGTCCATTCTTCAGGTCGTTTCTTTGCGTTTGAACGACGTTGCTGAACGGCTCAGGAACAAGCGTATAACTATTGACGTGGACGACGCCGCTCGTCAATGGCTCGCTAATCAGGGTTATTCTGAGATGTATGGTGCACGAGCTATCGCTAGAGTTGTTCGTTCGGCCGTGTTGCAACCGTTGGCAAAGAAGCTTCTGAAAGGTACAATTCGCGATGGTGAAGCAGCAGTCATCCGCGTTAGCGAGGATGGGTTGTCGTTGCACATCAAAGACAACCATTCACCTGATTCTGAAGCACAACCCTCTAAATAATACCATTAACCCAATTGTTTGCATACTCTTATGTATAATTACACTGTATCCATAGACACACCACTCATAGGTAGCTATATATATTTCAAATATCAGTGTTAAGAAAACCGGTCAAAGCTGTAAATCGCAGATCGCTAATCAAGAATCTGCACTTTGATAGCGCCTTGTGTGGGATCAGCCGCGACGTGAAAAGCTGCAATAGCTTCTTCCAAAGCGAATCTGTGAGTGACCAGGGGCTTAACATTGATAAGTCCACCAGCGATCAGTCGGATTGCTTTCGGATACTATCAAATAAAACTTGAGTGAATCCAGCTTTAGTTCTGATCATCAATAGAAACACACCTGGTTAGCGTAACGGTATTGGAATTGAAGATCAATCTCGTTGGCGCTGAGGTGCATGAAAGGGAACTGTTCGCAGGATCAGAAAGTAAGAAACAGAGTAAATTTTGTGAGCATCGCGTACCAGCTGCTCGTTCCTTCCAACACCGATGATAAAGACTTTGGCCCCAAAGCCGACAGACTAATTATAATCGATTTCTCCAGTCTATCTCCGTGGGTAAACAAAAAAACCACTCACGAAGATCGCAGTTTGGATGCTACTCTCAACACCGGTGCACTCCAAAGCCAACTTGAGAGGTACACCTGCGACTTTCTTGATCACCTCAGCCTGGTCCTTCGGTGAAGCGTTTCTATCGATCATCACCGTGCGCACCCCAGGTACAAGCGATTTGGCGAAATCCAGACGGCTTTGGAAAAGATCGGTGATAATGATAGGTTCTGCCCCAGCGGCTCTGGCACTAAGGAGTGATACTAAACCGATAGGACCCGCGCCACTAGAGATTTATTTAGTTATGCGACCAAGGAAAAGTTAATTAGACGTTACCAAATAATGACTGGGTCTCCAAGGCGTAGGCCAGCACGATCGATGCCTGCAAGTGCGACAGCAAGCGGTTCACATAGAGAGCCCTCCTCAAAAGAGACATTATCTGGCAACCGATGAAGCCATTCAGCAGGGTGTACGTGCCACCGAGTCAGAGTGCCTATCAAGGACATCAGGAATATGACGGGGATTGCAGAAAGAATATGACTATACCATGATACGGAGGAGTAGAGAAGAATACTACGTCTGGGCATCCATTGTAACGTCCAATTTTGCATGCGTCACACTTTGAGCAGGGAACACCGACCTCCATAGCTACTCGATCGCCTGTGTTTATATGCTCAGAGTTGACTGATTAGAAAAGAGCCTGGGAACTGACTGACCAGCTTTCCATTCAGTGACTCCTTCCCCAACTTCGATAATTTCTCCAGCAGATTCGTGGCCGGAGCCACACTGATACAACCGACAGTTGAGAAATGTATAGGCTTCTGATACTATCATTCAAAGATACCTCATCTGTGACAATCATCGAACCAATTCCACCATGTTTCCAGAAGTGAACGTCGCTTCTATATGATATCCTACAGTGTCAGATACTCGTTACATATCGGAAGGAACCTGACTTGCCCACATATTCCGGTGGCGCGAACGTGGATGAGTACTTGTCCAGGACCAGGCTTTGGCTTTGGCTTTTCTACTAGATGAATCTCATGCGCTGGATTGCTGATATTTCTGTAAGCATGAGGAAGGGGTATCGGAGAAAGTAGCACAAACTAGAAAGCAGCAATGTTTGCCGTGCCCGGTGGTTTCTCACCAGGATTCAACACACGGAATTCGGGATGTTGGAGGATTTTTTTTGGATCATAGATCTCTGGATTCCCAACAGTGAGCGACATTGTTATCGATTGGCGATCGGAATGGGAGGGAATTGGGAGGGAAAACTTATTTCGTTTCCATCCGAGTACTTATGGAGGCGAGTCCGGACCGCCGGTCTTATATTCTTCCACAAACCGACAAAGATTATCGGGCCATATATGATGCTCGAACCATCGGCCACGATTGATATCTTCCCATGGCCAGAATTCTGAACCTATCCAATAGTGCGAGAAGTATACTCGCAATAATCGGACCGAGCGGTCCGCGAGTTTTTTAATCAGCCAGAACGCACCGTCGCTATCATCCCTCATGAGCATATATACCGTACTCATACTTCAACGGATGCTCTCATCTGAAATGTCGCTTGGATATAGAGACGATTTGTAAACGAAACCCCGAAACCCCATGGGATATAGACGAACTGCGATGCCAGCAATACTCGGCTCAGTAGTTGCAGTTGCGTACTATATAACTTTTTGGTCTTTCTGCATCAAAATTGGAAAGTTGATATCGCACAATTGAATTGATTCTGCTCCCAAATCGACTGCTTCAACTTTCTGGGTCTCGTAGTCCACTCCCCACGCAAAATGTATTTGGACATCAAATTCAATGCGATGTATTTCCAGCGAAATCTCGACTAGATACACTGAACGCTACTAATATTACAAGTAACTAGTATCGTTCCCTTGTTCTCAGCAGTCAATGACGGGATGATGTATACGTTTTTGCGAAGTTGTCAGGATAGTGGGAGAAGTCGATGAGTGGACCCACAACAGAAGTTGTGGCGTTTGTGTGGTATCTACGAAACGAAGAACAAAGCACGTTGATATCATACCAAGTTGTCGCCCTATCGCAGATATAGCAGTTTTTGTTCTCGAATCCGAGACATTTCATTTGGCAGCCACAAGACCATCTCTCAGAGATACTCTTTGGGCAGCTTTTCAACTCAACGTTATGGAGGCAGATATTCTGAATTCTTACCCCAATATTCAAGATCCCGGCCACGCCGCCCAATTTATCCACGCACTCCTTAAAAGCGCTGTCGAAGACTCTCCCTCACTGGAACTCTGCTTAGCGACACTAGTCAAAGACTCCGTGCTGCATGAAAAGCTTAGAGCTGCACATGAAGTACGAGATGTGGAAGTACTTAAGAGGCTTTGCGGTAGGCCTCTTTTGCTCTGTTCGCCTGAAACTAATACTCTCATACTCGACTACAGTATATATCGAACGACATTCCTGGAAGTCGAACCCTGAACTTACTGGCATGATGGAAATACTTCGTAGTCTAGAATCTAATGGAATTGTAAGCAAGATGGTTAGAGGCGAGCTCAAACGGTCCATTTGGACTCCCAGAAAAGCCAGTCTAGAATCAAGTATTGTTTTTCATATCCGAGACCTCCAGATACCTAGGACCACTAGCGCTGTGCCTCTAGTGGTCCTCCATAAACTAGGCAGCTTCCAACATGATGATGTCCTCAAAAGAAGATTAGACCGGATATTTTCATCTACAACCCACACGTTTGTGCATAATCCTCCCTCGAAACTTAGATCTTACTACTCGTGCTTAGATTTTTGGTTAATACATCAGGCACCGGAAAAACCAGGTTGCTTTTGAAGGTCTTTGTCTCCATTGGGGCCTGTATCTCCCATGCATTGTTGACTCCCTTGGCCTTGGAGCTATGGATCTCTCTGCGCCGTGGAGGGGCTCGAGCTATCCTGCTTGCCCCTCAGGTCCGACATCGATTACGCCATAACTCTCCAGAAGAATTTACATGCAACCTACCGAGCAGTCAGTATCATTCTATTGGCTCGGCTCGTTGTTTTCCAGCTGTACTTGAAAACTTGCGTCGAGGACGGGTTCTGTCATGATCACCGAAGACGTTGGCTGCAAGTGCAAATCTTTCCCCCGCCGTCAATAGTTGACCCTTTTAAATCAATAAGACTAGGGTCGCTTGTGCTCATTTAAGTGATGCCGAGCTCGACGCAGCCATAACACACACCTTGGAAGACATACAAAGCATATGGGAGATTTCTTCAGGCGGTTTCTTCTACATTACCCTCGATGAAGCTAATGTGGCTTCGCGAAAATACATCGATTCCTTCGAAGATGAGTATGGTCGTTATCCAATTTTAAAAGAGATTATTCGTACTTTACAACGGAGGATGGGCCATCTGCCTATCAAGTTTGTTGTAGCTGGAACGGTGATTCCACCAGAGTACTTTCAATCAAAAATCGGAGAGTGGGATGATTTCCGTTGGTGCTCAGGCACTGGGTCGTTTGACCACCCAGATGTTCAACAACAATACATTTCCCAATTCTTGCCTCCGGATTTGAGAAATTCCGACCAAGGCCGAGTTCTTTTAGATCGGATGTGGCGCTGGTTAAGAGGAAGGTCAGTGTACTCTCCTTTCACTTGAACATAACATTTCTGCTCACAGTAATCAGGCATCGTTATACTGCATCTTATCTAACTGTTCTACTCAACAATAACTTCGAAAGCCCTCATACATTGCTGGGAGACTACATTCGAAGGATTACTGGATACAATCCCCCCGATAATCGTGAGTTTTCACGAGGGGAGAAAGTTTGCCACAATTCATGGTATTCTTCACTTGGTTCTCGTGGGCTAGACGATAGTGTGTTTCATGGTGTTTTTGTTGTGACCATGTCTACTTATCCATCGTGATTAGACTCAACCAGCATGACCGGGATGCACCGAGCAGTCATTAGCTTTCTGACTACTTCAGAGGGATGTTTTGATTGCTCAATCAAGGACAGAGCCCTCGTCACGCAAGACTATGGTTACTTTGTGGATACAGAATGCACACAGATCGCTTTGGATGAACCCATGACAATACTCTATGGTGCGGGATGGTTCAGAGATCATACAAGTAACTACGGAATTCCGAATCTTGACTGGTTTGTTTATGCATTTGATACTGAAGCTCCCCCTTCGTACTTTGCTCAGTTTTTGGCACTGTCGTTTGCTCTTCTTTTTGATGGTTTCAAGGATGCTTCAGGTGTATTTACCATCTCCGGTTCTCCCACCCCACTGCCCCAGGCGAAACTGGTCACCTTCAACACAGCAAAGGAAGCCACAGACGTCAACTTTTCGGAAAACGTCCCTCGTCGGCTGGTCTGGATGGCTAAAACTCCATTGGAAATGCTCACTTGGTTCAAGCATGAATGCGATGAGCCATTCTGTGTGCTATCCTTTCCCCCGAGCGAACGCGTAACGCTGGTTTTCTGTCTTCAACTACCTGATGCTCGCTGTTTCTGGGTATTTGTAGGGGTACCATTAGAGTTTTTGGTTCATAATCCTGATTTCGCCCAGGATGTTGACTATCTTCAGCCTCGCAAGCTATTCTGCGACCAGGTATGAATCCATTTTTGTGCTCGGCTGCCATAAATGTCCTCATTCTTCTATAGCCTGAAATCCTTTCAGCACTTGATGAATTGCCCAATCCATATCTCGATGTCGGCGCCTTACAAGTTCAAAAATTTAAAAAAAAAAAAAAAAAAAAAAAAAAAAAAAAAAAAAAAAAAAAAAAAAAAAAAAAAAAAAAAAAAAAAAAAAAAAAAAAAAAAAAAAAAAAAAAAAAAAAAAAAAAAAAAAGAATTAAATCCAAAATCATTTTCGAGCTCTATCTGTCGCAGTTCTCCGTGTTTCAGGATCATTCCGGTCTGATATCGCGCCCGAGATTACGTTCCCTCCCGAGCAATTCCCAGCAGCGTTACTGAACATTTACAAAATCAGGGATGCAACGAAAGATTTTTCCAAGGACATGCTCATGCGCCGTATTTCTCGGATTATCGCTGAATGGAATATAAGTACGCCATCAACCTTGTCGGTAACTCCCTCTTCCTCGAAATCCAGCAATCCCCGGAAGCAAACAAGGAAGCGTGCTAGATCGACGGCGAAACTGGATGGCGTTCGTAGTGTGTATCCGGGTTTTGGAATACCCGACAAACGGCCGAAACGAACTAGCGTTAGCTTTCGTCGCACCAGAATTGCCGATGTTGCTACAGGAAGAGCACCACCCGGCGTCCCTCGACCAGGTTCTACCCGATCATCATCTCTGTCACGTCTTTATAACCTGCGCAAGCGACTCTAACCTCTTCCTACTGTTCTAAAGTTATGTTTTGTTGTGGAACTTGCTACATCTGTACTGTTAATTTCATGTGTTCATATTTGCTCCTTATACTAGTGTCCTTCTTTTCCTGTAAGCACGCCAAATGTTGATCATGGTCATGGGTAGTATTGTTTGATTTATACGTGAGATGTGTTTATATGCATGCATGGAGATACATAAGTACGCACATGGGGTGCATATCTGGCACATGCAGTAGGCAGGCTTGAGCCACTCTCTAAATCTAAATGATCTAAACTTCCAATGAAATCTGCTACTGCCATTAGATTGACAAACTCGCTATACTAGAGCTATTCTTGGATGGAGTCTGGGATTGACGCATGAGGAACAAACGTTTGGTAAAGAGAAGGCATGATTGATATGACTCCGAGGCTCGGGGAGTTGGAAATGACGATGAAGAGAGGGAGCAGAGTGTCGACGGAGAAAGCAGGTGCAGACTTATTTGCTGATGTTCAGATGTAATTGATATTGCTTTGATATTGCTACTAGATTCGAATTCGGTGACGATTGCCATGAGTTCTGGGGATCTGCGATTTTATCCTGTTCCCTTACCGGATCTATTGTCCTGATTTCCTCGACTCCGCCTCTCATCAAAATTCTTAATCCTTCCTTCCTTCCTTCCTTACAACGAGGTGCACATGATCTGAAAAGTTAGCAGTACGGCTTACAAGTTAGTAGGCTTGTCAATTAGTTACAGACTGCCAACGTTATGGAGGTGGATATTTTGAATTCCTTCCCCAATATCCAGGATCCCGAACACGCCGCCCACTTTATTCGCGCATTGCTCAAAAGATCTGTCGAGGACTCTCCTTCGTTGAAACTTTGCCTAGCGACACTAGTTGGAGACTCCGTTCTTCATGAAAAGCTTAGAGCTGCGCATGAAGTACGAGATGTGGAAGTACTTAAGAGGCTTTGCGGTCCGTCTATTCTGCTCTGTTCGTCACAAACTAATTTACGAAAATGTTTATACTCGAATGCAGTATATGTCGAACGGCATTCCTGGAAGTCAAACCCTTGACTTCCTAACGTGATGAAAATACTTCGTGGTCTAGAATCTAATGGAGCTATCAGCAAGATAGCTAGAGGCGAGCACCAATGGTCCGTTTGGACTCCTAGACAGTTAGAAGTCAGTCCAGAATCAAGCGATTTTTCTCATATCCGAGACCTCCAGATCCCGGACCTCTGGGGCTCTGGCGATGTGCCTCTAGTGGTCCTCCATAAACTAGGCAGCTTCCAACATGATTAAACCGGATATTTTCCTCTACAACCCACACGTTTGTGCATAAACTTCCCTCGAAACTTAGCCCTTACTCGTGTTTAGATTTTTGGTTAATACTTCAGGTACCGGAAAAACCAGGTTACTTTTCGAAGGTCTCTGTCTCCATTGGGGCCTATATCTCCCATGCATTATCGATTCCATCGGCCTTGGAGCTATGGATCTCTCTACTGCCATAGAGGAACTCAAGTTACGCCGGTTGCCCCCCAGCTCCGACATTGATTACACCATAATTCTCCAGAACAATTTACATGCAACTTACCGAGCAGTCAGTATCACTCTATTGGCGCGGCTCGTAGTCTTCCAGGTGTACTTGAAGACTTGCGTCGAGGACGGGTTTTGTCATGACCACCGAAAACGTTGGCTGGAAGTGCAAATCTTTCCCGAGGCCGCCATGCCAATAGATGACCCTTTTGAATTAATAAGAGACCAAGTCGCGCGCGCTCATTTAAGTGATGCCGAGCTCGACGCAGCCATAACACACACCTTAGAAGACATACAAAGCATATGGGAGATTTCTTCAGGCGAATTCTTCTACATCGCCCTTGATGAAGCTAATGTGGCTTCGCAAAAACACATCGATTCCTTCGAAGATGAGCATGGTCGTTATCCAATTTTAAAAGAGATTATTCGTACTTTACAACGGAGGATGGGCCATCTGCCTATCAAGTTTGTTGTGGCTGGAACGGTGATTCCACCAGAGCACTTTCAATCAAAAATCAGAGAGTGGGATAGTTTCCGTTGGTGCTCAGACACTGGGTCGTTTGATAATCCAGACGTTCAGCGACAGTATATTTCCCAGTTCTTGCCTCCAGATTTGAAAAACTCGGACAAAGGCCTAATTCTGCTAGATCGTATGTGGCGCTGGTTAAGAGGGAGGTCAGTGTGCTCTCCTTTCACTTGAATATAAAATTTCTGCTCATAGTCCCAGGCATCGTTATACAGCATCTTATCTAACTGTTCTGCTTAACAATAACTACGAAAGTCCTCATACGTTGCTGGGAGACTAAATTCGAAGGATTGCTGGATACCTTCCTCCCGATAATAGTGAGTTTTCACGAGGGAGAAAGCATGCAACAATGAATGGTATTCTTCACTTGGCTCGACGATAGTGTGTTTGACGGATATTTGTAATGTGACCATGTCGACTGATGCATTTGACAGAATCGACCAGCATGATTGGGATGCACCGGACGGTAATTAGCTTTCTGACTACTTCAGAGGGATGTTTTGATTGCTCGATCAATGACATTAATGACAGAGCACTCGTCACGCAGGACTATGGTTACTTTGTGGATACAGCGTGCTCACAGATTGCTTTGGATGAACCCATGACAATACTTTATGGTGCGGGATGGTTCAGAGATAGTCAAAGCAACTATGGGATTCCGAATTTTAACTGGTTTGCTTATGTATCTGAGGCTGAAGCCCCCCCTTCGTACTTTGCTCAGTTTTTGGCACTGTCGTTTGCTCTTCTTTTTGACGGTTTCAAGGATGCTTCAGATGCGTTTACCATCTTCGGTTCTCCCACCCCACCTCCGAAGGCGAAACTAGTCACCTTCAACACAGCAGGGGAAGCCACGGATGTTCACTTTTCGGAAAACATCCCTCGTCGACTGGTTTGGACGGCGAAAACTCCGTTAGAAATGCTCGCTTGGTTCAAGCATGAATGCGATGAGCCATTCTGTGTGTTATCCTTTCCTCCAAGTGAACGCGTAACACTGGTTTTCTGTCTTCAACTACCTGATGCCTGTTGTCTCTGGGTATTTGTTGTTGTGCCATCAAAGTATTTGGTTGAAAATCCCGATTTCGCCCAGGATGTTGACTATCTTCAGCCTCGCAAGCTATTTTGTGACCAGGTATAACTTCGTTTCTGAGCTCTGCTGTCATCAATGGCCTCACTCTTTTACAGCCTGAAATTCTTTCAGCACTTGACGAATTGCCCAATCCTTATCTCGACGTTGGCGCCTTCGCAGTTCTTCGTGTTTCAGGATCATTTTGGGTCAAAATTGCACCCGAGATTACGTTCCCTCCTGAGCAACTTCCAGCAGCACTACTTAACATTCAGAAATTCAGGGAGCATCGAAAGATTTTTCCAAGGACATGCTTATGCGCCGTATTTCTCGCATTATCGCTGAATGGAATATAAGTACACCCTCAACCTTATTGGTACCTCCCTCTTCCTTCGAATCCAACCATTTCCATAAGCCACCAAAGAAGCATGCTAGATCGAAGGCGAAACTGAATGGGGCTCGTAAAGTGTATACGGGTTTCGGGGGCACTGTAATACACGGCAAACGGCCGAAACGGGCTGGCGCTAGCTCCATTTTTCACTCTTCTACGGACATTAAGGACGGGAAAACTTTACGGGCTCGTCGCAGCAGAATTGCTGACGTTGCTACAGGACGGGCACCACCTGGCGTTCCTCGACCAGGTCTTGCCCCATCATCATCTGCTCTGTCACGTCTTTATATTTTGCACAAGCGAGTCTAACTTCGTTCTTACTGTTCTAAAGTCATGTTTTGCTGTGGAACTTGCTACATCTGTACTATTATAATGACATGTATTGTTATTCGCTCCTTAAACTAGTGCCGTTTTTTGCCTGTAAGCATATGGTCATGGCTAATATTGTTTTATACATGAGAGATATTCATACACGGAGACGTGCCTGCAGTTTTGTAGGCAGAGCTTGAGTACTGGAGTGCCTATCGGATATCCTCTTATGCGTTTACTTCACTCTCTAAATTTAAACTTATAATGAAGTCTGCTACTGCCATTGGATTGACAAGGCAATAAGCTTGCTCTCTAGCTGTACTAGAGCTTTTCTTGGCCCTTGGACGAAGTCTAGGATTGGCGCATGGGATGAAAATGTTTAGTGAAGAGAAAGCATGATATGACTCGGAGGCGCGCGCTGAAAATGACGACGGAAATGAGGAGAGGGAACATAGCGTCGAGGGAGAGAGCAGGTGCAGACTTATGCGCTTTTTTCCTGTTCCTTACTCATGGGATCTTTTGTCCTCATTTCCTCAGTTCCTGCGGAGGTTAACCTCGATGTCTTCGGTGTCTGTTTGCGGGGGGGGGGAAACATATCATCTTTCTTTAAAGGAACAGCTCTTCTTCATCTGCTTTCTGTCGCTGTTCTTAAAGTAGCGGGGGCTGAGATCCGAGACGGGTTCCTTCAAGTCAATCACACAAGGTAGTTTGGTTAGGCTATCTGTTTGCTATCTGTCGTTCAACAGTATCACCATTTATGGTTATTCTGATCGCACGAGTGTTTGATGTGTGGACCCACAACAGGAGGTCGCTGTTGTTCTTCTGCCATATCTACCATTCATTGAAGAACAAAGGCATCTTGATACCGACAAATACTAAAAATAATAAGTTACGAATTGAGTACTTCATGTATTTCTAAGTTGTCGCCAAGTTGGTTGTCGCAGTGACCTGGTTCGAAGGCACAACAGTTTTTGTTCTCGATTTCGAGACATTCTTCGTTTGTTGTTCGTTTGGCAGCCCACGGTACCCATGGAAACTTAATTATCATCTATACTGTTCCTTAGATAGTAACTTCTAAAAAGTATTTAAAACATATCGAATAGCAAAGCTTTTACATCCTCGAACTGTCCTTGAACCAATCTCGAGCACTCTTTCCTTCTGGTTTATTTTTCAAAAACATGCTCCCGTTGAATTCGCCCCGCGAGAGGCGCATGGAGGAGTCGGACCCCCGACGACCTATAACTATTGGTATGCTCATAGGTCTTTCGACGCCCATCACCCTTCTGATGAGACTTCATAGGCAGTGAATCCGGCTTTCAAGAGACAAGTCCAGAGGGCAAAACTGTGACCACAGAATCATTACTATCCGGTACGCATGTAGACATTTGGCACGGCTGGTTTTTTAATATGGCAAATCAGACCGGTTTTCTTGGGAAAATCTGCACCAGCTCACAGAAGGCCTTCGACCTAAGATGGAGCAGCTAATTAAAGATGAAATCCACATACCTTTCTGGGAGCCCCAAATCGATGGCATTTCGCCAGAAATCCAACAATTTATACATGATCTCAGGCTTCCTCGAGCCCGTGGTGCTGGACACACTCATCTGCCCGAGATGGTATTGCATCGGCTGGGCTGTTTTCAAGAGAATGAGAAATTAAGGAAACGACTTCATATCTTATTTAGTACCAATACTCACAAGTAAGTGGTCCTTTATACCTGTTACTACTGGCAGTCATTGTGATGCGCTCATTCAAGGATATACATGAATACCTCTGGCTCTGGAAAGACTAGAACAGTGTTGGAACACTTATGTGCTCACTGGGGTCTGTATCTGACCTGTCACCGCGACTCCCGCATCGGGTCATTAGATATAGAGTACGCCATAAGGAACATCGAGAGCCATAAGTTGTTTCAAAGCACACTTCCTTATGCACCAAGTCTTCTCGTGACGCCTGAAGACAAAACCGCTTATCGTCTCAGTCACGACTATCCAGAGCATGCTGTAATTGAGGACCACGAGGTCCTAGAAGAAAGGATCAAAATTTTCCGGGATGGTTGGTTCCAGTATGGCGAATTCCTCCAAGCGCTGCGGAATAACCGAAGGGTGGTCAACTTTGAGATCTCTCTTGTACTACTGGCCCGCCTGCTCGTCTTGCAAGAGTTTGTTAAGACATTGGTTAGTATGGATCAGGATATAAACCAAATGCAACAGAAACGAAGATGGTTATATATTCAGCTTTATCCTGAAATGCTTTCTGACGAAGACAACTGCGGGGACATATTCACTCAGTGCAGGGACAATATTGCCAGTATGTTCTCTGGAGATCTCTCGATTTCCGAAAAGGTGGAAATCATAGAAAAGAACTTGAAGGGTATCGTTAAGGAGCTCCAAGCTACTTTAGAAACTGCGCCTCTGGGTCGTTTGCTTGATATCGTGGTTGACGAATGCCAGTTTGCCCCGAAAGCTATCGAGAGTGCCTTTCGATCCACCGACTTGATTTCAAATGGCCCAATTCTTCGTGAGCTGGCCAAATGCTTTAGAGTCATTGAAAGTGCCTGTTTTATCTTTACGGGGACAGGTCTATCCCGAGAGATAATATTTGAACCACCTTGGTGGCCGTTGTTGCAAAGCCGGCATTTTGTGACCATGTACACGAAACAGATTCATTCGATGACCCAGATGTCCAGCTCAAGTATCTCGAAATGTTTTTCCCCCCAGATGCCTGGCACACTCCGGCGGTTCAACGTCTTTGCCGTAGAATTTGCTTTTGGCTTCGAGGGAGGTAAGCAGTTTTCGACCTACATTTCCAACCTGAGAAGCTGACTGTATGTCTTGTTGTTTATTGAAGACTCAGATTCACTGTAGACTTTATATCCTTGGTGTTGCAGAATGGATACCAGAATATGAACAAGCTCCTCAATGAATACATCCAAAGTTTGGCTGGTTTCATACCGGCCGATTACACTCCCATGGACCACGAGAGTATCTCCCCGATGATTCGTTACCCACCATTAGCGTTCGACTTCGAAAATCTAAACGAAGAAATGAGAGACTTGATCCAGAAAATCTCCCATGAATATCTTTTTACCTCGAAACTTGCTACGGGAATTGGAAGAAATGAAAGCAAATATATACAGCTTGGATTTGCCAGAATTCGGAGGGAATCGGGCGGTTACGTCACCACAATTGACGAACCTCTTGTTCTGTTGGCATGCTCGATATGGTTCAACAACAAGCATTCTGACAGCATATACAGTACTCTGGCCGTCGTATACAGCAGCATGATTCGAGTGGACGGAATGGATATGGATTGGAAGAGTTCATCTGTCACTATCTCCTATGTGCTTTTCAAGAGCGTAGGAAGTTGAATGATATCTTTGATTTCAGCAAGGTCGGGAAGGACAACAACATCTTGGGAAACAAGTTGGCAACTTTGGTAACGCTCCATCTAGATGATAGTGGCGAGCTTGTGGAAGGCAAGGTCAGACTGTCTTCCACAGAACCGAGCCTTTTTGGGCCAGTGGGGTTGAGAATTGGGGCGGGATCGAAGGGGCACTCAGTTTTAAAAGACTGGGTCAGTTTAAAGCGCCACACCGCGTTTTGTTTTCCAATGAACCACATGGGACCTGATATCATGTGCTTTCTCAAACTGGAAGATGCGAAGGAGGAAAAGGCCCAAGGGGACGAAGATGACCAATTCGATTCCCCTTCTACCTATGTTTGTCTCGCCATTCAATGTAAACTCTATCGGGCGAGGGGATCACTTGTGCCCCCCATGAAGTTGCGAGAAGCTATTGCAACTATTACACCACAAGATTTCTTCAAACATCGTGTGAGTTTCTTTTCGTGGACTGCAAGGCTTCGGTTGGCTGAT
Organism: Rhodocollybia butyracea; assembly: GCA_015501585.1. Classification (NCBI taxonomy): domain Eukaryota; kingdom Fungi; phylum Basidiomycota; class Agaricomycetes; order Agaricales; family Omphalotaceae; genus Rhodocollybia; species Rhodocollybia butyracea. Next base: position 741,665 of record JADNRY010000010.1, read on the forward strand.
CACTGATGTTTTCAAAGCAATCGGAAAATTTATCGAAATCTTCTGAAAAACGAGAGGACATTTTGAATGCCCTTCACAACCTCGGAAAGCATTTGAAGAAGGATCCACTGGCAGGTGAATACGGGGTTATACGCATTATCTGTGGCTTTCCGGTGGAGGTCGATCTCTCCAAGGCGTTTGTAAAGGGAGAGAAAACGGATGAATCGGAGGAGCCAAGTACTAAGAAGCGACAAACTGACGATCTTCAAGGCCCACTAGCAAAGTTTTCCCGTGATCGTTTGATTCGTGAAACCAAAAATTCAAACAAGGATATTCTGAAAGTCATCGAGCGGAGCGCTACAGATGCGAAAATCAAAAAAGACTCTTCTCTCGATGAAAACGATCCAGCTGTCTTGGGGCTCAGAGCAGAACCTGTCTTCCAGAACTTAACAATGGATCATGGGCGCTTGATTGTTGAACGGGCAATGATGGAGATCGAGATGTGTCGTGGTACAGAGCGAGAACGAAAACGCAAGTTTTCGTATCTTGACTTAGCAACATAGTGCATAAACTAATATTATGTACCTGGCCTATTTGATTAAGTATCACAGACATTGAACTTTTCGGAAAACATCCCTTGTCTTTAAAGATGGCCAACACTGGTTAGTAGGTTAAGTTTATTACTGGCTTGTGACCAAACAGGCCCTGCGCTGATCCATATGTGCTACTCAGCCTCAAATTAGCTACTGCGACAATTCTAGCTTGCTGTCATAATGTCTTCACATTTACACCTGAATACTGGCATATGCTAAACTTCGTGCGCCGTTTTTTTTCTTTTTCTGCTTTTTTTTTTTCCCTCTTCTACCGACTACCGCCACCGTACTAAGACGCAACTTACGCACTCGTCGCAGCAGAATTGCGTGTGCTTAAGGACAACTGCGTATTCTGCACTGCATCATTCTGCCGTCACGTCTTACATCCGCAGCACTCTACTTTTCTCTTTTAGTCATCTCGCTACATCTGTACTGTGTTACTTTGTTAAAAACATGTTTTGGGTTGTGCCAGTGCCTTGACTGATACGCGAAAGATATTCATACATGGAGATAGATACGTACGTGCAGATTTGTAGGCCGAGCTTGAGCACTGGTCTCACCGGCGCTTTGTCTGGTTCGCATCAACCCTTGGATCATACGGATGCACTACTCTGCATGAAGGACACCTTCTTTCTGGCCCTGTTTTCTCGTAACACCCCTCTGCACCGGTCAGAAGATAATACTCCTCATCGTTATCAGGCCATCCGTTGTAGGGTACATATACTTCGACAGAAGCACGCCAGATGCATTCGGTGATATTTCGAAATGACACAAGTCTCATGTGTTCAAATTTGTATCCTCCGACGCCAATCCGCCAGGCAGGTTCCCTACTATTTATTACCTTTCTGGTGCATTTCTGACCAGATGCATAGATAAATCATAGCTTAGACATCAGAAATGACAGCTGCTCACCTCTGCAAAAGCTTGGAACTGAAAGGCTAACCAAGGCCCGAGCTCTTGTCGCGTCCATGTTATTCGTCTGCCATCTTGGTCGAATAACGGCAGGTCGACTAGCCAGGGGTAGTGAAGATACCCAGGCCACTGAAAGAGAGTTTGACTCAGTATATGAGACTCTTACCCCAGTGACCACTTACCACCAATTCGAACTTCACCGACAGCGGCGGCGCAGGGTAGCCAAACAACGGCATATCCGCGTAGGCGATTTCCGCTGTCCGTTCAACCAGCTCCGACATTGGTATACCGAAAATATACGTGCCTTTTCTATCCCATTTCCAGAAACCAACTGAATCGTAAGTTCCCTTGGGTGGCACTATGCCTTTGTCTTCTTCTGCTACATCTCCGTGAGCGGAGACAACATGACGGGAGTTGGAACAGCCCTTTTTTGAACAGATGCTTTGCTCCAGGCTTGTGTTAGCCGTGCATTGGACGACGTCTGCTAGGTACACCGTCAGAATTCGCTTGCTAATGAAGTTGGTTGGCATCACCTACCGTTATAGCGATAGGCATGATCCTAGGCAGTCAAAAAAAACACCGAGTACACGTAGTATATATACTGATAAGTTGCCAAAAGTGTGGACAATAAGCGTTTGATGCTGAACAAAAGCAACTCTGCCTCAAGGTATCCTGATTCACTCTGAGTCAAAGCTCTTAAAGATGCCTCGAGGCGATAAGAATTTATGAAAAGCGCTTTGGTTCAATATCTCATTGTCCATCTCCAGAATTGCTCCACAATTAATGACCAAAATTCAGTTTCTGCCAGTGGACATCAGTACGAGCGGAGAATTATAGCTTACATCTATAGTATTACAAACACATGCGACTCGGACATACACCTTCCTCCGCTATAGATCACCAAGAGGATTCTCACTCAACGATCCCGTTGCCGGTAATGAATATCCGCCTGCAGCTTGCACAGCTTGCACTAACGATTGGTACTCCCGTAATAACTCCTTCACCTCTCCAAGACGCAGGTCCTCCGCAGACGTACAACCTAGGAAATAGGAGTTTGGCGGCGGTAGTGAAGACGGAGATTGATTCAGACCCTGGGATTCAGGTAGTGGTACAGGCGATGGAGGCTGAGAAGATTGTGGCGAATCCAGTCGGGGAGGATTGGATAATAGCATCGCAGGAGGTGGACCCTGTTATAAGGAAGGAGTTCAGAAGAGACGAAATCAAGACATATTTAATCGTACCTTCTTTGATGTGCTTGCAGCTATTCCACTCGAAACCCTTGCCAATCTATCGCTCAGGCTCTTCCGTGCTGCCCCTGCTGCGCCAGCGACAGTATTCAGTGGTGTTGATTTTTTCATTTTCGTCTGCTGCTCCTTCTTCACCCTCCTTGCAGCGTCAACCTTCACAGATCTCTTCCTATCACTCATCATACTCTCAAAGCTCCTTATGCTCCGATTATCACCTGCAACGGATGGTCTAGAATCGCTGGCGTCACTCCCCGCATCGTCATCGTATGATTCTCCATCGCCAGCTTCATCTTCATCCTCATCACCATAGCTGGTACCCTCATCCTCATCCCCATCAACATCCTCTGATTCATCCTCCTCGGTGCTTTCGCCACCAAAAAGCGAGCCGACGACAGACTTTTTACTCCGTGTGCTGAGCATGCTTCGGGCACTTCCTGGTCTTGATACATTTACCATTTCCTTCTCTCTCGCATCTCCAGGTCCAGGTGCAGTAGATCGCGTTAGATTAGGGATAGTTGGCATTGTCGGCATGTTAGGTATTGAAGGGAGCTTTAAGCCTTTAATGGAGAACCCACTCTCTTTTCGTTCCATCATATCTCTCGGAGTAGACGTCGCAGCTTGTAAATTCTTGTTTGAATCGAGATAAGTTTGATTCCACAGGGCAGCTGATTGCGCCGAGTCCAATGCAGGAGTAACTGGGCCTGTGGAAGACTCACCACCAAACCCAAATCCACCAGGTAGAGGAAGAGAACCTGGAAGAGACAAGTTGACGTTCATATTCTTGAATAGACCGCCAAATCCACCGATCGACGAATCCATCACTCCCGACATGCCAGTGAGAACTTTATTTGCAGAGGAAGATAAAGCGGAGGCCTGTTGCTCGACACGATTACGGAGGGTAAAGGAGGAAGATAGGACGGGCGTGGTAGCTGCACTCCCATCTCTTGACACGACAGAATGCTGAGAACTCATTGAAGCGCGGCGGCTACCAGATCTACTTCCAATAGTGATAGGTAGGCTCATAACAGGCATGGGCATTGGTCCATCTTCGGAAAACAGGGGAGTGCCGCGTGCAGTTCGGGCGTTTACTACACCCTCTAAATCTAAACTTCCAATGAACTCCGCTACCGCCATCAGATTGACGAGGCAATAAGCTTGCTCGCCAGCTGCACTAGAACCATTCTTGGACGGAGTTTGGGATTGATGCGTCAGGAGAAAACGTTGAGTGAAGAGAAGGTGTGATATGAGGCGCGGGGGGTTGGCAATAACAACGGAAAGGATGAGGAGAGGGAACAGAGTGTCGAGGGAGAAAGCGGGTGCAGATCGATTTGACGATGTTATCTCAGATGTGTTTGGTGTTGCTACTAGACTCGGTGATGATTGTGAGTTCTCAGAATCTATGATATTGCCCTGTTCCTTCGACGCGGGCTCTCTTATCCTCATTTCCTCAGTAACCTCACTGGTCTTTCCAAGCTCTGCTTCTTGCTCTGGTTGAGGGCTAACATCGATATCTTCGTCGTCTATCTGCTGAGGAAATGCATCGTCTTTCTTCCAAGGAACAGCCGTCTTCAGCTCTTCCTCACTCGCGTCCTGCTTCTGTCCTGAAAGGAGTGGAGGCTCGGACTCGAGCTCAGACTCGGGCTGAGAACCGGGTTCTTTCAAGTCAATCGCAAAAGGTAATTTGGTGAGGCCATCTACCGTATCATCAGTTACAGTTATACCGATCGCATGGTTTATGGAATACTTACCAACCAACACCCGATGCGCCTTGACCATTGCCTCCGCCTTTTCACGAGGCGTATACACCTTCTCAAGAGCACATAATTCATTACCACACGCTCTGAGAATGTCCATCACTTGGTCTTCCTTGCCTGATTTCCTCTCCTCATCATCCTCGGTCTTGGCACTAACATCCAAATCTAGGTCACGCAAGCCAAAATCGACCATCACCAAGGCTGCGATACGGGAAGCCAGAGCATCGTCGTGTGCGGAATCAGTGATAATTCCAGTTGGTTCGGTAGGATCTGCTTCATCCATATCGGTGGATGAAGTCAGGCCGGTAATCGTCCATGTTGTACAAGGCGATGGTGCAGGAAGTAAACTGTAGCACAATGAGACGTCAGATAGGGAAAAATTTGAGGGAAAAAAACACACCGTTCGTATACTCCTCCAATACAACACAAAATTCTCTCCGCGCGCTCTAGAATATCCTTTTTCGTATACTCCTTCAACGCAACCTCTTTCACGTCGACTTTTTCAGCAGCCTCTCCTGTCTGTGCCAGTGCTTCTGCTTCCGCCCACTCTACCACGACATCCTCCACTTCTCGATAAACGGCCTGCCAGCGTACGCTTAAATCATCAATTGCTTCCATCGCCCCGGTTTCGGAATTTGCTCCGGGCATGCTAGCAGATCCCCAACCCTCCTTCACACCATAAGGATTAATTTCATAAATAAAGTATTCCGAGTCAGCATGAGCATGAGTAGAAAAAGATGATGTGGGGGAAGTCAGGGAGGTAGCATCAATGACGGATTGCAAGTCGGAATCAGAGCCTTCCTTTCCGTCTTTATTACCGTGAACAGACCCGGACCCTGAGATAAGTCTCCTCGTCATCGCCTTAGACTTGTTCGGAACTCGGGGGTGGGGAGCGGAGGCTCGCAGAACCGATAGAGCATTTGCGCTTTCGAGAAATGAGATCAGGATACTAGGGAGTATTGATGGAAAGCGTGTTGTATGTTCGGATGAAATGTCTGATGGAGATCGCAGTATTCTCTCGACATCGCCAACAATACCCTTCCATATCCCTCCCAAGACTTCTTGTTCAACTATACTCGTGGAAACAGTATATGCGGGTACTGAAATCGACGAGGATGTGTGAGTTCCAGATTGGGCAGTGGATTCCGTGCCATCCTTCGGTGGCCCGGAAGCTTGCGAACCTTCGATGCTCACGATACTCGCAGTGTCCGAGAGGATGATTGAAGGAGGCCGAGATCCTACGGGTGAGGATGGATTACCAGAGCCGGAATGTGATGCACTCCGACTACCGAACAAGCTAGCAAAACCAGCGAATCGACTTGAAGTGTTCCCTCCTTTAATGGTATCTACTGTCGGCGTCGAAGGGCGATTGATCCCGGGTACAGCAGGGTTTAGCGGGTTCCTTCTGGGTGGAAGTGGTGGAGGAAGTGATAACGATCCGCGTGGGGGTATAGAAAGGCTAGATGTGCTCGTCGGAAGTATATATGATTTGTATCGTTTCGATGAAGGAAGTTCAGGAGTCAGTGGCATGAAACTGGAAAATCCTTTTGTTCGTGTTCCGGGAGACAATATGTCGTGAAAGGACTGAGTCTGAGGGTGGAGAGTTGATGTAAATGTTATTGATGTCTGCCTGTCTGAGCGTCAGCATAAGCTTGAAAACGAAAGATATTTCAGGCACCCTTTTGATTCGCCAAAGATACCTCTTAAGCCCGACAGACTAACCACTCTTCCTGATGCTTTCCCGTCTGATTCTGTGAATATTACATGTGTTGCAACGAATGCTGGTGAGATGACGGATGCATTTGTCCCAACGAATGACTTCGCCTTGAGAGTTGCCATTGGCTCTGAAGGCAGAAGCAGGGTGGCTTTACTGCTGCTGAGAGCCTCCCAGATGGGGTCCCACTCTGGGCCATGCTCACTCGCTAATGTCTCGAGGATAGCCCATCCAACAGTACTGGCATCTAATCCAAGAGCCTGCGCAGCTGCCTTTAGATTCATCAGCTGAAGCTTTGCTGTGGCATCCTGATGGGTAACAGATGAAGAAGCAGAGGATGTTGTAGCTGGGGTGACTGTAACTGAGGGTGAAGTCGGACTAGATGCATGAGATACATGAGGTGCTGAATGGGTTGGCGAAGCAGGGGCAGGCCGATTTCGTGCTGAACGTGTATATGGCACATATCCAATGTTGTTCGAAGATCCAAGGTTATTCGAAGAAAGTCCATTGTCCCATGTTGTAGAATTAGATGCGTTTGCAGAGGAACTTGAGCTGGGTGGACTGGCCAGTGCTGAACCCGTGCTGGATGACGAAAGAAGTGGGTGTGCAATAACGTTTAAAGATTCATGAGAAGACTGGCGGCTCAAAGAGCGAGATTTATTTGCATTGAGGCTTAATAATTTTGAGCCAGAGGAATGACCAGTAGACGTTGCAGGGAATGTATCCGCCATTTATAGCTGGCTATTTTTGAGTGGACATTCAATATTCAATATTCCATATTCACATCCACAATGAACTCTAGCACACACCTGAACACTTTGGGTTTACTGGCTGTGGTAGTGATATGCAGGTTTCTAATGCTTAGTTCGCAACGGCGCGACTTCATGTATCGTCGTGATGATTGAAGACAGAGCGGTTATTTACGTATCTTATCTTATCAACTACTTAGTCTAAACTTATCTTCCTCTCTCATTCAGATGGAATGCTCGGTATGTGGCAGGAAGATTATAGAGCCACGCGTAAACCTCAGCCCTACGGAATTAGCTGAACTCAAAACAATACTTCGCTTAGAATTTGGGCCATTCGTGGTAAACCCAGTTCGAGCAGAAGAGCTCAAGAGGACGCTGGCTCTAGCAGATAAAGACATAGAGGATATTGAATCTAATGTGGTTTGCCTTCGTGACCAACAACGACTAGAGCACCAGAGGGCAACATTACGATCTATCCTTTCTGGAATGCGGCGGCTGCCAAACGAAACTTTATTGCGCATTTTTGAATATGTGTGCGACGAAAATGTCCTCCAGAACTACCCATTGTATGATAGCGATTCCGAGCGCTCCACTAAATTAACACCGCCCATGACTATCGCTCACCTCCCTACAATGGCAGTCAGCTCGGTATGCTCCCGTTGGCGTGAACTTGCGCTTTCGTCGCCCAGTTTGTGGGCCGGCCTAACGGTGAAGACACTTATCACTACCTTCAACAACCAAGCCACATCCTTACTTGGTTTCATCTCTACTCTCGACCTCTTCTTGACAAGGTCGAGTGATTGGCCTTTAAGACTTGCGGTGGAAATCCGGGGTGATACATGGGAAATAGAACCCATAGAGCCCATTTCACTAACCCACCTCACGCGGCATAGCCATCGTTGGAAAATTTTCAAGCATCGTGGAACATATTTATTAACAGACTATGAGACCCTTTCCAATCTACAGTGTCCTTCACTCACAGAATTGGATATCAACAGTGATGGATATTGGGTTGCCTCTACGGACCTAGATTGCTTCGAGCATTCGCCAAGACTCCGCGCACTTGCTTTAAACAGAATACCGCAAGATAAATCGAAAATCCCTTATCATCAGCTTGACCATGCTGATTTTGTGATTAATTCCTCAGGAGCTTTAGAGGAAGTCCTTCGCAAATGTCCTTCTCTAAAATCTTTTGAACTCCAGTTGGAGCACTACCATTCAGAACCCTCTTTGTCAGTGATACCAGGTACATGGCGAGACATTACTTCAATTGTTATTAGGGAATACCATGAGCAGTCATGCTCGGAATTGGTGTTTCCGTCTTTCAGCTTCCCTTCCTTAAATGTGCTTCAGGTAGAGCGGCTCGGTTCAATAGAACAAATGCCATCGAAACCCACTGACTGGCCAGGGTCTGCTTTCATTTCATTCGTGTGTAGATCTTGCTGCATGATCACCACATTTACCATCCGTGGCATATCTCTCTCGGACTTGGACCTCATTGGGGCCCTTCGAGTCATGCCATCCTTATTACATCTCGAAATTGACAATGAAGTATGGCATATGAAGCAACAGAATCCAATCACCCTCCCTCTCATCTCGAGCCTTACTCCGCGCCAATCCAGCAACTCCGTTATCTCCCTTGTTCCAAAACTGCACAGTCTTCGACTATTGTTTGATGGCACGACTTTTTATGACCGTGCTTTCGTCTCTATGATCCAATCACGTTGGTTTAAGCCTGGTTCAGATCTGCATACCGCGAATTCAAGGACGGGGATAAGTTGTATCCGATCCGTTGTTCTCAGATTTTCTCGGAGAGAGGTGAACGTCGAAGTGTACAAGCCGCTGCGGGTTTTGGATGAGGACGGTCTGCGAGTAGTGGTTATTGGAACGAATGGAGTGCAGATATGAAATAAGTGTGGTCGCGTAGGATAGTGTACTATGTTTGCTTTTGAGGTTGTTCTTGGGTTATTCGCTGGTTTTGAGCTAGAGTATGTATTCACGGAATCCTATATGCCATCCAGGAGAGATCAGTCGTTATAATGGCAAGTTTCTCGTAGATCTGATCAGCACATTTCGTTCGTATATTAGGTGTAGAGATGTCATTTGTGCGCGGGTCTTTGAGTGCGCACAAGATTGCGCACTTGAGATCTGAAGCACTAAGCGCCCATCGATTTATACACCATCTTGCGCGCCTGTTTGACGAAAATGACTCTTCCCCTCCCAGTTCTCTTTGCTCGAAGTCTTTCTGCAGCGTCCAAGGCTTCGAATCTTCCTACTATCGCTGATCAAACACAGGCAAGCATCCAGAGCCATCACACTATCATCATAAACTAAATCTCCCTTAGGACCTCACTCAGTCCAGTTTAACTGATCTGCGAACAATACAATCTCGAATAACCGGTCTATCACTGTTTTCGCCCAACGAAACCCTTGAAGATGTGTCTACAAGAGATCTTGTGTATCTCCTGATACCCTATGTCTGTGCCCAGGTGCAGGATCGCGTCAAGACATTGGAAAGAGACGAACGGTTGGAATCGTTGACGTTGACCCATGCAAGCTAACAGTAACCTCCTTTGCATATTCCCCGCTGAATTAAATATAGAAATACATCCAAAGCTTTTGCAAGCATCTGGACACTTACGGTATAATACCAGAAGACGAAGTCGCGTTGTATGAACGGAAATCTGCGAACCAGGCCAGTCGGAGAGAGCTGAAAATAAAACAGTACCAAAAGGAAAAGGACCTGCGAGCAAGGATTGAGGTGATTTTCATTTATCCAAAGTTTCCCATGTCCCGATTCCGATTCATACAAGACCATTCGCAAACGCAGGAATCAACGCCCAGTAGTCAACTCTGACACTCCAAACGACTTCGACCTCATCTCCTCTCTTCTTCCTTCTGCCGATATCACTGTTACCGATGAAGACGAAGACGACTCATCCACGGACGAGATTCTTCGCGAAACCACTTTGCTTCTCATCCGACTCTGTTACGCCCAAGCACAATCACAGTTTCAAAATATCGATCAAGAGCTACAGCTCCTTCGAAGCGCTCCACCAGTGGTATCGCATTCACCGGGAGCTGAGGAATCGGATCGACGAGGGAAGAAGAAGGAGCAGGAGGACCATATGTGGAAGCTCGATGCTCCAGTACCAAACGCTGATGGAAAGGCTTTATTGGATTCAGCAGGAAAAGTCAATTCTTCCTTTTCTTCTTGAGATCCTCTACCTCCTGCTCATTCTGCATCTGAATAGCCTCTACGACCGTTCACAATCCTTCCTGCCGGAACAACAGACCGCGCGCGCTTTCAGGCGCAAGTTTTCGGCCCCGGACATAATCTCCCCACCATGTCTGTTGACGAATATCTCGAGATTGAACGTCAGAGAGGGAAATTTATATCAGGCGGGGGGTGAGTTTTATATCGATCATCACCAATGCTGGATTCATTCATCGCGACTAGACCTGCATCCGAGAACGCACCGACGTCCTCCGAACAGCTTGCTCTCGAATCTGAGATGGACGGGACCGCCGATGCTGAGGAAAAGAGCGAAATTAAACGCATCAAAGACGAAAGTTGGGCTCGGTTTACGGATGAAAATCCCAGAGGCGCTGGGAATACTATGAATCGTGGATAATTGCTCCATATTCGGCTATGTCGAAAGATCATACAACTAGAACCTACAAGTGCGTAGACCACTCTGAGAATGGGGCGTAACCTGCAAGAGATGAATATCATCAACTTGCTCAGCTACCGGAAGCGGCCTCCCTTGACGCCGACGAATCTTGTCATCGAGATCGTGTAGCCATAAGAGTTTGATATATGGGGCCATGGGCACTTATAGATATCTGCCCAGTACTTGCCAACCTCAAGAAACATCTCATCAAAGGCAGTTGTTCACAGGTTGCCTTTGTTCACAGGTCTGGCCCCGCCTCCCATAAGGCGTGGCATATCGCTAGGTAGCACATAACAAAGTCAGAAACTGCTTCTCTTAATCTACAACCGCTTTTTAAGTGACTTTGCGGTAAGTATCTGGTACAGCCCGTGGAAGAAGCACCTTACCTGGGCGAGAAACCCTTGATTATGGCACTGCAGAACGCGGGTTCGGGTCAAATGAACAGACATCCGAGCTTCAGACTCTCCATACAGCCAGCGACGGTCAATGTTGCGTGATAAGTTGATATGTCGCGGTCAGTAGTGTACTACATTAGGATCGAGTCGGGTGCCAGGTCTTCCACTGGCATTTCTTCCACAAATGCTTGGATGATATTTCAGGAGGCTAAGTTACCTTTCAAGTAAGCTTGTAGTAATACAAACTGTTCAAGACCTTGCATGACTTTAACAAAATCCATTCCTGTTATTGCGAGAATTACTTGGTTTTATACATGTACGATGGTGATGGGTTGACGTTGGAACAAAGCAAAACTAAAATGCCGATTAGGGAGAGAATCTCTTGAAAGTAAAACTGATTGCAATGCCAATTTAGTTGTGTTGTCGGATATAGAGTAGAGACGACGTACTTTATAAAAGCAAGATCCTTTTCAGGACTGATACCCTCGACCTGTTCTAACTGCTCAGGCAGATCACCGAAGTCGTCAGTCGGGAAATACGCGGTATCTGTGCTAGACTGGAGGTGAGGAACAAACGGTGGCTCAATGTGGCGGAGAGCGGACCAATCCGCGCCGAAAAAGAACGGATGGGATTTGATTTGGGTTACAGTCAGACGGCTCTCGGCCCAAGTCATCATGCTAAGAATCAAGGCGTCAGTGATAAGATAAAGACAGGGAGTCGACTGCATACCTTCTAATCAAATCTTCACCCTCTCGAGAAATATAGACCTCATCTGGGAAGAATAAGTAGTTTGGCCAATCGATGATCTTCTTGTAAGTGTCCCCCGGGTTGTCTGAACAGAAAGGTGCATATCCCACTAGGCACTCGAAGAAAATTGCACCTAAGGACCACCAATCGCACTCCTTGCCGTAGCCTTTCAATAAGAAGACTTCGGGGGCAATCTGACCCAAAGAATAAGCCCGGTTTATAGTGAAGGTTCAGTAGACTTACATAGTCGGGTGTACCAACGGTGGAGTAAGCCTAAATATGCAATAGTTAGCGAAGTCTATGACCACGTTAGGAGCACACGCACCAGTTTCCGTCTGTTCGCTTTCCACGTTGCGATCTGCTCTCTACTCATGGTCAAATTGATAGGATTCACTTGAACACTGTTACGGGCCGGATTGCGTGTTTTCTCCTCTTCCAGGAAGCGTTTATAGTACTCGCCATCCGAGACTTTGTGCAAACCAGTAGATAGTCCGAAATCTGACAGCTTCAGATGCCCGTATTTGTCGATGAGAACATTGTCTGGCTTTATATCACTTTTTTGGCGTATTAATTATATGTCGAAGTATAATGCTGGAAGCCTCACCGATGAATGTAGCCGAGATTATGTACGGCTTCGATGGCCAATATACATTCAGCCATATAAAACCGTGTAACGTCCTCTGAGAAAACGTCGTATTTCATCAACATCGTCATGAGATCGCCGCCAGGGAGGAACTCCATAATCAAGTAGAGATAGAGAGGGTCTTGGAATGAGTAGAATAGCTGCACGACCCAAGGTGACGTTGATTCTGCAAGTACATCTCTTTCGGCACGAACATGCGCTAGCTAAGTTTACCAATTAGAAGTGCCAATAAGAAATCAGTTCAGCAGGTACCTGGTCCCGTTTGAGCATTTCCGACTTTTGCAATGTCTTCATTGCGTAGACCTTGACGGTATCACTATCCATCTTCTGAACTAGTCGTACCTATCATATTATGTTAATAGCGTGTCGAGATAGCATGCGTGCAGTACCTCGCCGAAAGCACCTTTGCCTATCACTTTCACTGTCTTGAAGTCTGATAGTTTGATCTTCGTCCTTCGCAACCTCAGTTGTTGGGACTCCAATTTGGAATGCTTCCGCATTTCACGCTCTTTGGCTTCTGGCTGCAGCGTCTGGGATAGTTTTGTCTCTAGTTCAATGCGTCTGTAGCATGTAATTAGTAGAATGCCTTCACACGATAGGTCGCTACTCACCGAGCATTCCTCTCGATGGCCGAGTCCACAGCTACCTTATAGTATGACACCAGCTTCAGTTTGGCAGCCGTGGAACGCGCTACAGATTCCGACGAGAATTCGGCGGTCGAGCGTTCAAAATAAACATAGTCTGGTCTTTGATTTTGAGGTGTTGTCGTGTTTTCCGGAATTTGGAGAGGCCCAAGATTATGGGAACTCGGGACTGTGGCTACAGGACTGGGCGATGCTTGATACATGAGAAAGAAGAAAAAACAAGCAAAAAGTTTGAATGAAAGATCAGTACTTCATATCAGTTAGTTACAGTCGTTTGGCCGCTTTTAGCAAGAGTAACGGGTGAATTTAATAGTAATCGCCCACGTGAGCGTAATTGTCACATCTTGGTCCTTGACTTTGACTTTCTCTCATTGCTCAGGTTCTATATCTCAAGTACTTATAGTAAGTATAGCACAGGTCATTGGCTTCGACCAAGACCACCACCAAACCCAATGAATGCGTCTATAGATGGTAAGGAACAGTGCTCGATTTCAAAACTTTCAAGGGTCAATATTTCAATAGCCGCTGTCCACTAGTGCTAAATACAACAAGTTGTGCTCAGCCGTTGCCAAGATGTCGTGATTCTAATGATCAATCACCGATCTTTCTTTCTTCCTCTCGCCGGACCAGGCCTATGATCTATCATGACCATCCCAAGCGAACAGCTAGCATACACCCATGAGTCCGAGATCGCTTTATTGAATCGGCGGGTCAACAACCCAACTGGACCGCGTCGAATAGCCACATCCAGCTCTCTGCGCCCCAAATTTTACTCGCCTAGTACCCAACCAAACTTTTTCCTCACGCTTTGTCTTCTGGTTCTTCTTGGTACACGTCCCAAGCGACTGCAGATGCAATTGGACTCAGACGATCCGAAAACATGGGATCGCTTTCGAGATGGCTTGATTGTGCGGTGGGGAACCTTAGGGATCACTAGTGGACTAGTACTTTCGGCTGCGACAACCATGTTGTTTTCTGATCGGGTCGGAGGAGGTGCTCTCGTCGCGGCTTTTGCTTCGTTATGTGCAGCAATTGTCTCCATTACATTTGGGACCGCATTAGCTTTTATTTTTACTGATGCGCCAGCGCAGGACTTCAAGGCAAGTGGTTCGGGTAATGCCTGGGTATTGAACCTGATATTGAACCTATACTAGGCACTAGCGGTGCGTCCGATGCATATGGTGTTTCTTTTATCCATACCGAACCTGTTCGCGATGGGGTGCGTGTTCTCTATAGGTAGACTATAAGTTTACTCAAATTACACCTTTGTTTAGATCAATGGTGGCCTTGTATATCTCAATCACAATTTTCGCATGGACTTTCGAAGAACAGGGTGTTGCTACTATCCTTTCCAGAGTGGGTACAACCGCTGGTGCACTGATAATGGGGGTACTGTTTGTATATGCCTCTTGGTTGGTCCGAGACATAGGAAAACACAACTTGGACGACGAACAGTCAAAATGGGAATCGACAGAAGGGACGAACAACTTGTGAAATATTAGGTATACTTATTGTATATGCCATATGTAGTTATTCGTTGTGACCGGTGGAAATACTTGAGGTGGCTCAACTCCGAGTCATCAGAGAATGTCATTTCGGGAGATTTTTAACCACTGGCCTGCTCACTTTGCAGAAAACAACGGTATTTGCTCAGGTTCACGCTCAATGGGATAAGCCTTGGAGTGAAAAGGGGAGAAGGTGCCGCAATGAGGGCAGGAAAGTTGGGAGTTGAAGAACGAATGGCAAAATTGCCCCAAACATGTGGATTGCCTCGAAATTCAAATTTCAGTCTATTAGCCTTCCAATTGAGTAGGTCCAGAATCTGACAAGGCAGACGATCCCTGACTCAGCACCAGCCTCATGTCCGGGTTCGTGGATAACGATACCATTCGATAAAAAATAGTACGGGGATTTTATATACTTATTGCTACATGGCAGACAACATAAAACAGACAAAAACACACTTACTGCCTTCCATAGAGATAAATACAAAACGAGCTCAGAGTAATAGGTACATCATAACAGGAAGATAGGACGAGATATCCATTCAGTTAAATTAAATCATCAGGACTCACGAACCTACAAGACGATACTGTGAGGAATAAAATGCAGGTTTCCTGGCCGGTATACGTACCTTCTGCATAAACCCAGATACTCTACCGATGTCTACGATATTTGTCTCGCTCTCCATTGCAATTACCAGATTATCCAGCATCTAAGTGAAGAGGGCTCCTTAGTGTAAGCTCAAGGGTGAAGAATGTGACTTACTTCTTCAACCTTGTCAACCTGTACCCCCGTACACAACGCAACGATCCTCCGACACATGTATTCTTTTTCAGCGCTCGCTCCACGCAGTGCCTTCAACCGTTCCTCCAGTAGTTCTTCTATTCTCACGTGCCACATCTTCATCCTCTTCAGCTTGATTAGGGCTTCAATACTATTGTCCATGGGCAGGGGCGGATCTGGATCAGCGTCGAGAGATAAGTCCGACACCACGGATTCCCCGTTACCAACCAAGGTAGAAGAGATACCGCGGTATCGAAAGGCCGGCGACATGGATAATGATTTCGTTGGAATGACGGTGTCCAAAGGCATAGCTTCATCGTCTTCGTCAGCAGAAGCATCAGCATCCATATCCTCGTCCAGTGGTCGGCTGGGTTCTTCGCTCTCCTTAGGCTTATCCTTGTCGCCCTTTTCTGGTTTTTTGACGATCTTTACACCGGTTCTCCCGGTCCAATCCCACGAGTCTTCCTCCTCAATTGCCTTTTCCAGGTTCTTGACGCGTAGAGCCACCAAATCAAGTTCAGCACAGCGCGATTGCCAAGACTGGATCTGCTTTCTCTGCTCTGAGAGTTCGCGCGTCGCGGCCCGAAGATGCGCCTGCGTCACGTCAAGGGAATCTTGCTTGACCTTGATCTCTGCTTGGAAATCAGTGGCAAGTGATTGGACCATAGCCGTCATATCTGGAGATGATAAGAAATGCATGTACGAGTAACGGGAAGTAACGCTTACCAGCAATTACGTCCTGAGATTTTTGCACAGGGGCTGGAGCAGCTGGTCGAAGCATTTGAACTAAGTCTTCCGCTTTTAGCCCAACCGACAGTTCCTACAAGAATATCAATTATATGTTGCTCCAACAAGGCTCAAGACTTACTTCAGTTTCGACACCAAAGTCTCCGGGTCTCAAGCCCAATTTATTTGACAACGTCCTATTCGCACCCACGTCGACCAAAGTCCTCACGAGTGTACGGCTGCCAACCCGGGCTGCTATATTCAGCGCGGTATCTCCGTGCTCGTCTTGCAAGTCGACTATACACCCAAAGTCACCCATCATCTCTTTTGCAATCCAATAAAATATCTGGTCGAGGTAATATCGCGCCACCACTGCGCGTCCTTTGACTCCGGCAAGGGAGACAATGTGGTGGACGACGCTTTTGCGGGAGGTGTCAACGGTGAGAATAGATTGGGAAAGACCTGATTGTAATAATGTAGGCAATGTCTGCGCGGTGAATGAATGTGTGGAGAGGATTGTCCGCATAAGTGCTGTTTCTCCAAGATGATTGCCGCGGTGGACATCCGCGCCTTGGGATATCAGTGCCTGCATGGTGGCAACGCGTGATAACGACGAAGCTAAGTGTAATGCATTGTGGCCTTGCTCGTCCAGTATTGTGTCGACATCCATGGTTCTACTACCGTTGTTCGTTGCTGTTGGAGTATTGAACCCGTTGACATTGTTCGTGGGGAACGATGCGATTTCACGCAATAGATTCATAACCGCTACCGGGTCATCGCCTTGGTAGATGGATGCAATGATAGCGGCGCGTCGAGTGTCTTTCAGAGGCGCGGAAGGATCAAGATTACGCGGATAAGACGGCTTAGTAGCAAACCTAGGAGTGTGCTCGGGGCCAGCAGTGGTTGTAGGCGTGTTAGGTTGAGCAGCTCCACTCGAGCTGCTGTGGGGACGGGTAACGATAGGCGCGGTCACTGTTGCAGTAGACGATGAACTCGCAAGCGGCGGGGTAGAGTCTTTGCGAGCGCGTTTATTTGGCGATGGTCCGTCATCACTAGGCGCAGTTCCATTTATCTGGGCACCGACCGATGGTGGTCGAGCCATATCAACGTGCATTGTGGAAACTGGCGCATCTGGATTAGACCGGGGTCGTTTGAGAGTGTTCAGAGGGGGAGGCGTAGCTGACGGGTGAGAAAACGGAGAATGTGATGGTCCCGGCACCGGAGACATCTGGGTAAACCTGCTTGCCGCCGATGTAGAGGGCGTGAAGAGACCTTGTGCTCGGCCTTGGTTCAAAAGACGAAGAGCCGAGCCTGGCATGATAGGAGGAGGAGCAAGGACACCAGGAAGATAGTTTCCGCCAAGGCTTCCATAAGAAGCAGCGGCAGAAAGAGGACGGGAATTGACGGATAGATTAGGAGTCGACATTGGTAAGGCTGAGAGAGAATTTGTACTGGGTGTAAAGTCAAAAAGCGGGGCGAGTAGAGGCAACACGCCATATTGTGCAGCAATATCACGTCCTCTGTCCAAAGGAATCCTGAAAAATCTCAATAAATAATTTTGTGTTGCTGAGAAATGACGCTCACCAGGTTCCTTGATATTTTCCGTAGCCACCCTGCACGATTTCGTGTTTACCAGGCAGAATTTCCTTTTCCAAAATCTTTGTTCTTCTTCCCTTGTCAACGCCGGCGACCTTGAGAATCTGCGTCGCGTTTACAAACGAATCACCGCGTCGACGCATGACAGCGATCCCTCTGATCATGCATTCGTAAACCTGGCCAAAAAATCAGAAAAATCGCGAGCAAAAGTAATAAAAGTACCTGGACAGAAGAATATACAGCGTTATATATCTTTACTGGAGGTTGTTTGGCCGCTGGAGGAGCAGGCTGAGGCTGCATGATGAACAAGTGACAAGGCGCGGCGCGTGTTATTGCCGCCGAAACCGAGAAAAGAGTGAAACACGAACAAACTTAGATTTATTTCTTTATTTCTCAACTCTTTCCACCATGGCTGAGCTCACATTCGACACGCTGATAGACGATGGCAACTATCTCGGCACAGAAAGAGCAAGGATGGAAAATCAAGTCATCCTAGACGAGTTAGAACGCAAAAAGAAAGCGCGTAATATCGCTGTACCTACAGACGATAATCGTGTCAAGGCACGACTCAGGGAAATTGGAGAACCTATTACATTGTTTGGTGAACGAGTATGTTGGTCAACACTGTCTTACAGTTCAGAAATTGATCATTTTTTAGCCTGCAGACCGACGAGATCGTCTTATTTATGTCCTTTCTCAAATCAACGCTGCTCGCGGTGATGATGCCATGGCAGTTGACGAGGAATCATCCGACGAGAGCGATGAAGAAGAGGTGCGTCTATTGTCTATTTACTTGCCAAACCGATACTCACCGCTGCATAGGAATCTGAATTTTATACTCCAGGCTCACTAGAGCTACTCCAAGCCCGAAGAAATATTGCAGAATATTCGCTCCCCAGGTTAACATTCATCCTACCAATAGGTTTACAATAGGCAAGGTGCTTACCCACTCTCCGTTCTTTCTTTCCTTAACAGAGCTCAACAACGGATCGCTCAGCAGCTCATAGATAGTAAGATGGAATTAGGTCGAGTGGTTGACATTCGGAAAAAAGTGTTCGGAGAAGTTAAAGTGAGTTTCACCATGATTTTCTGATCTCGACTTTTATCTCTTGCACCAGAAATTCGCAATTCTTGGTTCACAAATTGGCGACGAACGTCCCATTTCTCAAGTTCGGTTTGCTCCCAACAACGAGATACTAGTAACCGGTAGTTGGTCGGGAACAGTTAAACTATGGAATGTACCTGCATGTACACCAATACGCTCACTTCGAGGTGTGTTTCCCCTTCGTTTCGCGCGTCTTCTTACCGATTACAATCCAAGGGCATAGCGATCGTGTAGGTGGCGTCGCATGGCACCCACAAGCCACACTAAATCAAAGTCCCGACTCTGTGAATCTTGTAAGTGGCGCCGCAGATTGTAATCTGCATCTGTGGTCACTGAACAGGTAACAGTCTATCCGCTGATGAATAAGTGGACTCGCATTTACTTGCATCTAGTGAATCACCGTTATCCATTTTAAAAGGTCACCAAGAGCGAGTTTGTAGAGTCGCATTCCATCCATCAGGAAATTATGTTGCCAGCGCCAGTTACGATACCTCATGGCGGTTGTGGGATGTTACTACTTCACAAGAGCTTCTCCTACAGGAAGGTCACTCGAAAGAAGTGTATTCGATTGACTTTCAACACGACGGCGCCCTAGTGGCTTCTGGGTACGCATTTCATTCGCCCAACGATTAAACTAATCATTGTTATACAGTGGACTTGACGCAATCGGCCGCGTTTGGGACCTCCGTACTGGTCGAACAGCAATGGTCCTAGACGGACATGTACAAGGCATCTATGCCATAGGTTTCTCCCCTAATGGGTTCGGATGATTCAGCCTCATCAGGACTATTCGACTTACTTCTTTCCTTGTTTCTCCAGGTACCAAATAGCCACCGGGGCTGGAGACGACACGATTCGAATCTGGGACATGCGATCATTAAAATCACTTTATACTATTCCCGGGCATACATCCAATGTTTCAGATGTACGGTTCTTCCAAGCCAACGATATGTTCTTCAAGAAACCATCTCAAAAACAAGAACCAACGTCGCCGGACCTACATGGGGATACAGAAATGGATACAGAAATTGACCAAGTGAAGGTCGATAACCCCAGCGATCCATCTTCAGCCGTCCCAACGTTCACCCCTGAAGAAGAATGGTCTTATCGCTCCGGACTATTCTTTGCCTCGTCAGGATACGATGGCTACGTGAAGATTTGGAGTGCGGACGATTGGCAGCTCCTGCGTACTCTGACGACAGATTCGGGTAAAGTTATGTCGGTTGATATCTCGAGTGATGGACATATGATTGGTGCTGGAACGTATAACCGTAATTTCCAGTTGTATAGTGATCTGGAGTAGCGAACCTGCGAGTTCGTTAGCTTCGAAAGTGGCGCCTTCTTATAGTTACAATTGCCCATCAATTGTATGCCATTTTGATACGAAAGCGAAATGGTCTGATCAACCACAGCGTCGTTTTGTCCATACTGAGCTTATGAGTTGAAGAGCCCATACTATTTTAGGCGCAGTAAACCAAGCATACTGGACACGTATATGGTGTATGTGTGGCTGGGCCAAGTGGGAAGCGAACATATTCCCACAGGTCCCATAAAAACTTTCTGCTGGCAGTAAGCGATAGTGGCAATCTTCAAGTAGCAATCATGAGATTCAGGTAAGAATACTGTCAACCGGGAGTCTAATGACTCATATGTCACTGAGCAATCTTCATGGACAACTTTATCATACAGCTTCTCTCCAAGAATGTCTTCAGTTGGTCCCTCTATATTTCATTCATATTGAACATGGAAAGTGGGGTAATCGCAGATAGTCGTCGTGTGTACGGATGAATCTCAGCCTATAGTATGAAGAACAGAGGGTGGTGCAGATGAAAGCGCCGCATCTGAAAGTCTAATTGAATCATTGTCAAAGGACCTCCCCAAACCAACTCGAACAGCGATCATGGTAGGTGCGAGTCCCTGCATTATCTCAGAGTCATTACTGACAAGGCATAGGTGATGGCTCGAGATCACTCACACTGACAATTGTTCCGAGACAACTCCAATTCGGAGCTGAGAAGCTGAGTAGTATGATGATGAAAAGTGGATAGATAACGCCAGATTCTGTTCTGTACAATGACAGTGAGCATGTAAATCAAGATATTTCGTCGGTGGCACTTGCACGACAGCCAAAGTCCTACTGTACCAGGATATGTACTTGAAATTGTAGCGTGTGCGCCGGATTTCTCTGGAAAGCCACCATACTCGTCCAGCTGAAACAAATCACAGTCAAAAAATGGTAACCCAGGACTCATCCATCATCCAACATACCAATCAACAGTGTCATGAGAGTATCCAAACAAACGTTCACCAGATTGAAGATAGAGAACAAACCGGAATTTGAGTCTACAAGACTAATGACTGCATATTTCCGTGGATCATTGAGGATCAACATTTCAAAAATGACAGCAATGAAACCAAGCACTAGTGAAAGTAAATGGAATCAATACATCTCGCAGTTGAGGAATAGCGCTCACATTTCGTTGAGAATATGATCAAGAACAAGGGTAGAAGAAGGGTTTTTCGAGGTCCCCAGACTGCATATACTCGGTAGAACTGGGTGGAAAATTCGAGATGATGGGCAAAGGTAGCATAAATTTACAATGGCAAACTTAACCGCACCAGGATAGTATCATTCAAAACACTGAAAACGACGAAGGGAATGTCAGATTCCATCCTGGCTAGACATGCATACAACGTGAATACTGGGTACTCACTCCTCAAGCAGAAGAGTTATCATATCAATCGCTCTATAATTGTTAGTTTAAGTTTGGATAGTGATGGATTCGTCGAAAGCTTCCTAACGACTCACTGGCCAGAAACCATCCAAGGCTTTTCATTTAATGGGATCGTATATAAAATTGCGTACGCCTCCTCGACTAGTTCATAGAATATGCTTATTGTTGCTAAAATGAAAGAAGCTATGGTCGCAGGAAAGATAAACTTTTTGATAGAAGAGATGTGGAATTTTTGTGGTAGAATCCAGATCGCAAGCCCGAAAAGAACAGTATAGGTACCTTTAAGGAATAATTGAATAAGGTTCATAATAAAATAATGTCGACCGTGCACCTTGATGCGGGACGAACCATAGAGCATGCATTCAGCCTAGAACAAGTTATCCTCAGGCTGAACGGTCAGAAATGACGAGTCAGGACACACCATTATTACGATGAGTCGAAGGCGTAAAGGAATGGTAGGATCTATGCCGGACATGGTTTCAACAGCAGTTAACAGTGACTCGAAAGTAAAATGAAAAGGGGAAGGGGGAGGGCAAAAGGGAGGGAGGCAGTAATCAAAAGGAATTTCCAGCGTGACTGTAAGTTTCTCGTACCCGCTTCTTATCAACCAGCTATGACATATCTGATCCTCGTTAAGTATCTATTTTGGTGGTTCAATATTCCTTCCTATATAGTCTCGAGAAACTGTCACTGACCATCTCATCTACGAGCCTGAGACTTATTATTGACTTGATGAGTTCTGCGTAAGCATTTTCGTACCCATCGAGTTCGTTGCTGTCATGATTCTGGATCAACTGAAGGTGACCGCACTCTATAGTGATTAATTGAAAGTTGCAGTCAATCTTCAATGCCAATCCTTCTATCTTATCCTCTTGCACGTCCTCTTGCATGTAGCATACACCAAACTTGCAGTTGAACGGTTTGAACCCAGCTGGAGTTAATGAGAGCAAAAAAGGGCTGAACGAACAAGTCAGAGAGGTTTCGCGCATAAGCTGCGACTTCTCTTAGAGGGAACTGCTTTGGGCCTGGGGATGTAGAACACTTTGACCTTAGACTGATGATCCGCACTGTGATAGATTTGACGCATTTTATGGTCCGCGGATTATTGAGGAGTGCTTTGAAGAACACCAGAACCGCTGTGGAAGCCTATTGAGGCGTTTGTACATACGTACGGCTGTTAGAAATTTGAAACCTTTCAGAGTCTTTGAATATTGAACCTTCGAGTTTTATTGCACTGTTCAACCTTTATCTAAAGCCAAAAGATAAAATATGGATCAATTGTTGTTGACGTGGAGGGGGGTTTTCGATACGTCAAGAGTGATCCAGTCTCGTTTCTTCTCGAATATATAGACGTTTATGTCTCGCAAGAAAAGCTGAAAGAGTAAGAGCGTTGCTTTGCTGCTAGCGGATCACAACAGATCACAACACGGCACATATATTTTGCCTGCCTAGCTAAGTGCTGGACGACGTGACATGACGCGCGCGTTATGTAACTTTACCTTTGCTCTTTTTTTGAATCAACGATGTCGGAGAGGCCAGGCCAGGCTCTTCTCTTACTGTGAGCTCCCGAGTAACTGCAACCGTTTCCTGTATACTTTCTAAATCAGGAATTCTTTCCAAAGGCGAGAAGTTGAAGCGACACCAGTAGTTACAGCAGTACACAGTATTCGTTCCGTAAGATTATAGCAGATTATAGCATTGCTTATATTTCAACAGAGTTCGACTTCCAGGCATGTCGTTATTGCAGTTGAGTATAGAAATCTTAGTTTCAGACGAACAGAGCAAAGAGGTGCACCGCAAAGCCTCTTAAGTACCTCCATATCTCGTGCTTCATGCGCAGCTCTAAGTTTTTTTAAGTTTTTAAGTTAATTCAAAATATTCACCTCCATAACGTTGAGCTAAAAAGGTGGCTAGTGAATATCTCCGAGAGGTTTCGTGTGCCGTCTTTTATCTAAAGAACAAGGTCTTGTGCCTGCCAAATGAGATGTCTCGGAATCGAGAACAAAAAATGCTGTACCTTCAAACAAGGTCACTGCGACAAGGCAACAACTCGGAAGTTCTTTGAATGATAGATACAGAAGAACAACCCCACAATTCGGTTGTAGGTCCCTCCATCAAGCACCCGTCAACTTCTTTCTCCCACTACAACTAGTTTAAGAAGTGAATGAAAATACATGAAATTAAAATAACACAGATGTAAAAAGTCCCCCAACAAAACATGACTTTGGACATGACTTTAGAAGACTAGGAACGAAGTTAGAGTTGCTTGCGCAGATTGTAAAGACGTGTCGGAATAAATGATGATGGAGCAGAACCTGATCGAGGGACGCCAGGTGGTGCCCGTCCTGTAGCAACATCAGCAATCCTGCTGCGACGGGTTTTTCCATTCCTAGTACCAGGGGAAGAGGGAAAAACGGAGTTAGCGCGAGCTCGTTTCGACCTAGACTCGAGCCAGTCGTTTCTTTTGGACACTTTGATGACTGAGATCAGCCGTGTCCGTGAAACCAACTCTAGCAGGGGATTGGTTCGAGTCTAGTTTCGACCGTTTGCCGCGTAATACGGTACCCCAGAAATCCGTATCCACACTAGGATCGCCATCCAGTTTCGCCGCCGATCTAGCACGCTTCCTTGTATGCTTTTGGGTATTGCTGGATTTTGAGGAAGAGGGAGGTACCAACAGGGTTGCTGGCGTACTTATATTCCATTGAGCGACGATTCGGGAAATACGGCGCATAAGCATGTCTTTGGAAAATTCCTTTGATGCCTCCCTGATTTTCTCAATGTTCAGTATAGTGTTGCTGGAAGTTGCCCAGAAGGGAATATAATCTTGAGCGCAGTTTTGACCCGGTATGATCCTGAAACACGAAGAATTGCAAGGGCGCCAACATCGAGATAAGGATTGGGTAATTCGTCAAGTACTGAAAGAATTTCAGGCTACAAGGAAATGAGGCGATTGACGGCAGCAGAGCTCAGAAATGAACTCATACCTGATCCTTGAATAGCTTGTGAGGCTGGAGATAATCAACATCCTGGGCGAAATCGGGATTTTCAACCAAAAACTTTGACGGTACACCCACAAATACCCAGAAACAACGAGCATCAGGTGTCTGAAGACAGAAAACTAGCGCTACGCGTTCGCTGAAGGGAAATGATAACACACAGAATGGCTCATCGCATTCGTGTTTAAACCAAGCGAGCATTTCTAACGGAGTTTTTGCCGTCCAAACCAGTCGACGAGGGATGTTTCCCGAAAAGTGAACATCTGTGGCTTCCCCTGCAGTATTGAAGGTGACCAGTTTCGCCTTGGAAAGTGGGGTGAGAGAACCGGAGATGGTAAAAGCATCTGAAGCATCTTTGAAACCATCAAAAAGAAAAGCAAACGACAGTGCCAAAAACTGAGCAAAGTACGAAGACGGAGGTTCGTTATTAGTTGTATGAGCGAACCAATCCCGTAGTTGCTTTTACGATCTCTGAACCATCCCGCACCATAGAGTATTGTCATGGGTTCATCCAAAGCGATCTGTGAGCACTCTGTATCCACAAAGTAACCATAGTCTTGCGTGACGAGTGCTCTGTCCTTAGTCGAGCAATCAAAACATCCCTCTGAAGTAGTCAGAAAGTTAATGACTGCTCGGTGCATCCCAATCATGCTGGTCGATTCTAATCAAAATACATCAGTGGAGACGGCAACAATACAAACACCGTTAAACACACTATTGTCTAGTCCACGAGAACCAAGTGAAGAATACCATTGATTGTGGCAAACTTTCTCCCCTCGTGAAAACTCATGATTATCAGGGGGAACGTATCCAGCAATCCTTTGAATGTAGTCTCCCAATAGTGTA
The DNA here is from genome assembly GCA_015501585.1 of Rhodocollybia butyracea. Lineage (NCBI taxonomy): Eukaryota > Fungi > Basidiomycota > Agaricomycetes > Agaricales > Omphalotaceae > Rhodocollybia > Rhodocollybia butyracea. Next base: position 767,009 of record JADNRY010000010.1, read on the forward strand.
TGAGGGCTTTCAAAGTTATTGTTAAGCAAAATGGTTAGATAGGATGCTGTATAACGATGCCTGATTAGTGAGCAGAAATGTTATGTTCAAGTGGAAGGAGAGTGCACTCACCTTCCTCTTAACTAACGCCACATCCGATCCAGAAGAATTCGACCGTTATCCGAATTTCTCAAATCGGGAGGCAAGAATTGGGAAATATATTGTCGCTGAACGTCTGGATTATCAAACGACCCAGTGTCTGAGCACCAACGGAAATCATCCCACTCTCCGATTTTTGATTGAAAGTGCTCTGGTGGAATCACCGTTCCAGCCACAACAAACTTGACAGGCAGATGACCCATCCTCCGTTGTAAAGCACGAATAATTTCTTTTAGAATTGGATAAGGAATCGATGTGTTTTTTGCGAAGCCACATTAGCTTCATCGAGGGCAATGTAGAAGAATTCGCCTGAAGAAATCTCCCATATGCTTTGTATGTCTTCCAAGGTGTGTGTTATGGCTGTATCAAGTTCAACATCACTTAAACGAGCAAGCGTGAGTCTTCTTCTTATTGATTCAAAAGGGTCGTGTCGTGGCATGACGGTATCGGGAAAGATTTGCACTTCCAACCACCGTTTTCGGTGATCATGACAGAACCCGTCCTTGGCGCAAGCTTTCAAGTACACCTGGAAAACAACGAACCGCGCCAATAGAGCCGTACTGACTGCTCGGTAAGTTGCATGTATATTGTTCTGGAGAGTTATAGCGTAATCAATGTCAGTGCCGGGGGGCAACCAGGGAAGTTTAAGTTTCTCTATGGCAGCAGAGAGATCCCAAGATCCAAGGCCGATTGAATCGATGATGCATGGAAGATATAGGCCCCAATGGAGACAGAGACCTTCAAAAAGCAGCCTGGTTTTTCCGGTACCTGAAGTATTAACCAAAAATCTAAACAAGAGTAAGGTCTAGGTTTCGAGGGAGGATGATGCACAAACGTGTGGGTTGTAGAGGAAAAGATCCGGTCTAATCTTCTTTTGAGGACATCATCATGTTGGAAGCTGCCTAGCCCACGGAGGACCACTAAAGGCACATCGCTAGCGCTCCAGGGTATCTGGAGGTCGAGGATATGAGGATTGATCCTTGATTCTGAACTGACTTCTCTAGAAGTCCAAATGGATCGTTTGAGTTCGCCTCTAGCCGTCTTGCTTACAACTTCATCAAATTCTAGACCACGAAGTATTTTCATCACATCAGTAAGTCGATGGTTCGCCTTCCAGGCATACCATTTGACATATACTGCAGTTAAGTATAAAAACTTTAATTTCAGACGAACAGAGCAAAAGAGGCGCACCGCAAAGTCTCTTGAGTTCTTCCACATCTCGTACTTCATGCGCAGCTCCAAGTTTTTCATGAAGTATGGAGTCTCCAACTAGTGTCGCTAGGCAGAGTTCCAACGAAGGTGGGTCCTCGACAGCTCTTACGTTGAGGAATGCGCGGATGAATTGGGCGGCGTGTTCGGTACCCTGAATATTGGGGAAAGAGTTCAAAAAATCCACCTCCATAATGTTGAGCTGAAAAGTTGCCTAAGGAATATCTCTGAGAGGTTTCGTGTGGAGCTACGCTGATGGTTAGCCTTCTTTTATTTAAAGAACAAGGTCCTGCCTGGGGTTGCCAAGCGGAATCGAGAACAAGAACTGCTGTATCTTCAAATAAGGCCACTTCGACAAGACAACAGCTCGGAGGTATGATATTAACGTGCTTTTGTTCTTTGGATAGTCGATACAGAAAAACACACGACTTGTGGGTCCATACATCAAACATCAAACACTCATCGAATTCCAAATGCTTGTCTCTTGTTCTACCGCTGTCCCCTTGGGCGGGCGAAGCTATGTTCGCCTTGAGGCTCTCTAAGAACCCACCCAAACACGATTGATTCTGCCACTGTTTCTGTTTCTGATTCCAATGATGAAGCCGACATTCCTGAACTCGAAAACTCTATACAGCTTCCTACTTACGTCGCCGAACGAGCCAGATGGCTCTCCCTCACCTCTCGGAGCTGGCTTCACCATGGCCAACTGGAACAGTAGCCAGTCAGTGCTTCGATCTCGTGCCGATGTCTTCTCCATCACCCAATTATTCCAATCCTCAATAGGAGCTGGTTATACATCCTAGAACCATCACATTGATGGCTGGAAATTCCTCTCCAACTCCGTCTGTAGAAATTGAGCCAGTCTTTGGTAGCCGTAGTAACTATCTAAACGGAGGATGTGAGATCGTGGTGGGTTGGTCGAAGATGACGGCATGGGCGCTTATTGCGATGATCTCGTCGACCCTTGCCTTTTTCCGATAATTCTCAGAATGCGGCTGAATGACTTTGAGTCGTTCTACTGCGTGACTAGTAGTTCTCAAAGTTGACCACAGCCATTCACTGCACGAGACAGTTCACTGAGGTCAAGGCATCGTCCGATGGTGTCGACTTCAATGACACCTCTCTCTGGATCGGAGTCTCTTCTATCAAAAGTTACTGCTGTATGTTGGCCAACGAAGCTTTTATACACTTTCTACTATGCAAACGTACAGGCACCGAAGCAGAGGACCCATAAGATATCTCGAGCAAACACATTCCTGGCGCTATTGACAGATGCCATACTTATCAACTTTCTGCTGGCAGTAAGTGATAGTAGCAATCTGAGCATGAACATTTGAACTCTCACAGAGAAGATGCATCTCGAACTGGCAAGGCGGCAGCCACAATGGCTTAATTATAAGATTCAGATAAGGACAGTATCAATTGCGACGGCGTTGAGCAATCTTCATGTGGAGCTTTATCATACAGTACGTATATACAGCTTCCCTTCAAGAGTGTCTCCGGTTGGTCCCTCTGTATCCAAATAAGATGGAAAGTGGGCGAATCACGGATAGTAGTCGTGTGCACTGTGTACGGATGAACCTCAGGCTATATCAAGAATAGAGGTCGAATTCTGAGGTGGTGCAAACTCGGATGCAAGGCCACGTCTGAAAGTCCAATTGAATCATTGTCAAAGGACCTCCCCAAGCCAACTCGAACCGCGATCAAGGTAGGCGCGAGTCCCTGCATTATCCATACATTATCATTAGATAAATAGCTAGATGAATGACGAGGCGTTCGGAGTGATGGCTCGAGGATTACTCACACTGACAATTGTTCCAAGACAACTCCAATTCGGAAGTAGGGAGCTGAACATTATGATGATGAAAAGTGGATAGATAACACCAGATTCTATTCTGTACGATGATGAGCATGTAGTAGATAAAGTATTTCATTGGTACTTGCATGACAGCCAAAGTCCTACCATACCAGGATATGTACTTGAAATTGTAGCGTGTGCGCCGGATTTCTCTGGAAAGCCACCATACTCGTCCGCTGAAACAAATCACAGTCAAAAACAGTAACTCAGGAGATCCATCATTCAACATACCAATTAACAGTGTCATGAGAACATTTAAGCAAGCATTCACCAGGTTGAAAATAAAGAACAATTCTAAATCCGGGTCTACAAAACTGATGATTGCATACTTCCGTGGATCATCGAGGATCAGAATTTCGAAAATAACAGCAATGAAACCAATCACTAGTGAAGGGAATTGAATCGCTGTATCTGGCATTTCAAGAAGGAATAACGCTTACATTTCGTGGAGAATATGATCAAGAACAAGGGTAGGAGAATGATCTTTCGAGGTCCCCAGACTGCATATACTCGGTAGAACTAGATGGAAAATTCGAGATGATAAGCAAAGGTAGCAATAATAATAATTTTACCATGCAAAGTTAACCGCACCAGGATAGTGTCGCTCAAAACGCTGAAAATATTGAAGGGAATGTCAGGTTCCTTGAAGTATCCTAGATAGACATGCATGCAGTGTGAATACTGTGTACTCACTCTCCAAGCAGAAAAGTTATGAAATCAATCGCTCTATAATCGTTGGTTAAAGGCTTCAGATAAAGATGAATTCGTCGAAACCTTTTGATGACTTACTGGCCAGCAATCATCCAAGGCTTTTCGTTTGATGGAATCATATACAAAATTGCGTACGCCTCCCCGACTAGATCATAGAATATGTTTATTGTTGCTAAAATGAAAGACACTATGGTCGCAGGAAAGATAAACTTTTTGATGGAAGAGATGTGGAATTTTCGTGGTAGAATCCAAATTGCAAGCCCGAAAAGAACAGCATAAGTGCCTTTGAAGAATAATCAAATGAGGTTCATGATAGTCTTAGAAATACTGTCGACCGTGCACCATGCGGGACGAACCATAGAGCATGCATCCAGCCTAGAACAAGTTATCCTCAGGCTGAACAGTCAGAAATGACGGGTTAGGACACACCATCACTACAATGAGTCGAGGGAGTAAATAACTGGTAGGAGCCGTGCCGGACATGGTTTCAATAGCAGGTAGCAGGTGAAATGAAAGGGGGAAGGGGGAGGCAAGAGGGGAATCGAGGGAAATTTCCAGCACTGTAACTTCCTCATACCTACTTTAGTAGTAGTACTTCTTATCGACCAGCTATGATATCTGATCCTTGTTAAGCATCTATTTTAGTGTGTTTTTAATCTGGTATAGCATTCCTTCTCGAGAAATTGTCACTGACCATCTTATCTACAAGACTTATTATTGACTTTGAGTTGTGCGTAAGCATTTTCGGAACTTCTTAGCCACCAGATCGTTGCCATCGAGTTTGTTGCCGTCATGATTTTGGATCAATTAGAGGTAACTGTGTAGGGGGTGGTAGCTTTTCCACTACCAGTCCCCAGTATATCAGCCGTGCACTCTATTGTCTCCCAGTGCTACTTGTCTAGAGCTGGGATTGAAGAAGTTCATTATTTCAGAGCGTTCAGAATGATCACTTGTTCCCTATATTTACAAGCGATTTTGAGATCTGGAATCCATAGTGATTAATTGTTGCCAGCATGTTGCAGTCAACTTTCAATGCCAATCTTTCTAATCATATCCTCCTGCGTACATACGCCAAACTTACAGTCGAACGGATTGAACCCAGCTGAAGTTGATGAGAAGAGAGAAGGAAGGGGTCGAATGAACAAGCCAAAGGGGTTTCTCGCATAATCTCTTAGAGGGGAGCTGTTTTAGACCTAACGGTATAGAACACTTTGACCTTAGACTGATGATCCAGTACACTATAATAGTTTTGATGTTCGCATTTGTATGAGGACGTGGTCCGCGGTCCAAATGGTTGAGAGGACGGAGAGTGCCTTGGGAACTGCTGTGGGGGGCTTGTTGAGGCGTTTGTACATACGTAAGGCTGTTGGGCATTTGAAGCCCTTCAGAGTCCTTGAATCTTGATGTCCAGTTCGAGTTTTATTGCGTTGTTCATTTATAGAAACAGTTTGCTGGCAAAGGACAACATAAAATTGTAGTATGGATCAATCGCTCTTGACTTGAGGAGGGTTCGACACGTCAAGAATCTTAATCATCCAGGATCATTGACATTTACTCTTGAATAGGTTCGAATCCGACTTTTATGCTTCGCTTTTTTGAAGTCAGAAAGCTGAAAGAGCAACACAATATACTTATGCGTCGCTTTTGCCGCTGGCTGATATCGTGACAGCGAGTCACAACATCTGACAAGACGTGACATGCGCGTTAACTTAACCTTCTTCTCTCTTTTGCTACCTAATTGAAGCGACGATGTCGGAGAGCCAGCCTCTTCTCTTACCGTAAGCTCCCGAGTAACTGAATCTGTTTCCTACTTTCCAACTTAAAAAATATTTCCGAAGGCGAGAAGTCGAGGCGACACCAGTGTATCCAATTATACACAGTATTCGTTCCGTAAGATTATCCAAAGCTTTGCTCATATTTCAACAATTTCTGACCATCAGTGCATAGGATATTATAGTATGTCACTACTCATCTCTTCGCTATTTCCGTTCATAGGATTGGGGTTTAGCATTTTATTGGTGAGTGCTGCCCCTGAACATACAGATCGATGTTGATACTTTCATAGACACACCCCTCTCGCATGCTGCGGTACGCCCTTTGCCTCTAAACAAACTATTTCCTCAAACGTTGAATTAGCTCACCGCTCCAGACTTAACTTATACCCTCATCAGACCGCTGTACGTCATTCGCTTTCTCCAAAGTTTGTGCTCAATGCCCCCAAACAGAGTAGAGAAATATGGCGCCCTACAGCGAGATGGAAATATGTCGATTGTTTTTTGTTTTCTCCTCAACCGAGTTTACTTTTTACGAGATCAGAACATGGCCTCTTCTTCGGTATCACGAACCAGAGCGGAACTTTGTGAAATCCTTGCCATACGCACACTAAGGGAATACGGCAACAATTTACTCGAGCTTGCCGTCGTGCTGACGACGAGCTGGTTCGTATTTAGTGGTGCTGACCAGACTGTGATGCAAATGGCCCGAGATGAGAGAGAGGACTTGGAAGAAAGAGTAGGAAATGCCATCGAGATGGCAATTTTGGGAAAATCCAAGAGGTTTATCAAGTCCTCGTCTTGCCAGAAGGTCATCGATAGCATATGGTCGTAAGTGGTGTTCTTCCACCTCGCCCCTTGTGACTGACTTTGCTCTGGTCAGGGGGAAGTGTGTTTATCAAGCAGAGAGCAGTCATTCCATTCTTTCGGATGTAGGAACTTCATCTTTGATCGTCCTCCATCAGGCTCTAATGATTAATACGTAGACTTACAAACGCAATCCAATTCACTTTTATGATCCTCACAAAGCACCTCTACTGGATCACTATCGGTATGCGGTTCGGCTTTTGTTAGGTGACTTTTGTGTTAATCCTTGATCACAGACTGAAAGTACCATTTATACGATCCCTTTTGGAATATATCAAGTATGTAACCAACCCAGAAATCATGGTGATGATGAAAATTAATCTCGCCGCTAGCTTCTTGATCCTCTTCGTACTCTTCGTTCTCGCGATTGAATGGAACATCGAAGACAAACTCAATGCGCCCGAAATAACATTCATGATCTACGCTCTTGGATTTTGTCTTGAAAAGGTTGCTGCGATGCAGGAACATGGTATCCAGGTATACTTTAAGGGAACATGGGTCAGTTCAGCTCAACCATTCTCAGGAACTGGATCCATTTAATTCTTCCCGTAGAACGGCTTTGATCTCGCTTTTGGTAAAACTACATTATCAAGCCTGCTACTTTCAGCTCAAATACAATTCAGTGACAACGTTTATGTTCTATGCAATTTTGCGAGTTTATGGAGTTTTCTATCATAGTAAGTCTCACCACTTCTTCGTGCAAGCGCTAGCTTACACTCGAATTTGGTAGGCCTCTGGGCGCGCTCAACCGGTATAGACTGTCTTGCGCTCATCGCTTGCTTGATGTTCCCTCGACTGGCGTTTGTAACCCTAAGAGACAACCTAATGGTCCTGTCTTTGAGAGCTATGATAAGTCAATTTGTGGTGCTCATGTTGATAGCTGCTTTTTGTTTCGGTGGCTTTTTATACGCGCTTTGGACGTACGTTGCTTTTGATCTTATATTCCTGCTGTTTGTTGATTTTTCTTTTCTTTAGACTGAGCCGGAATGCAGCACAGTATGTCTGCTTTTTGCTTTTAGTAATGCAGGTTTGCTCTTAATACGTCCGCGGCACCCAGATACAGCGCTGGGTAAACTCCTTTTCGCCTTGACTTGCTGATTGAAATTGACTGAAATTTACAGCACTATTGCTTGGTGGATGCTTGATCTCTGGTTCGGTCTAGATGCCAGTGGCTTTGACAGAGCAAGTGAGCAGTATCGTAGCTCCTGTTATACTAATCCACCGCTCATACTATATTTTCTTCACTCAGCTCAGTTCCATCAAGTTTTTGGCCCAGTCCTCATGGTCACTTATGCTATGCTGAGCAATACCCTCCTGCTTACCGGCAAGTGACGTTCTGTTCTGAATGTTTAACTCAGTCTTCTGATATTATTCTAGTCCTCGTATCTGTGAGTAATCGTTTAGTGACTGTCTCGATCTCATCGTACTTCGTAGATTCTATCAAATACATTTGCGACGATCAACGAAGATGCTGCAGCCGAAGTGAGCCTTTGCTTTCATCTATGTAACTGCTGATTAAAGCTGTTACGTCAGGCTATGTTCAGGAAGGCGGTTTCAACAATTGAAGGAGTAAAAGCAGACTCCTTATTCTCTTATCAACCCCCTGTCAACCTTATTGCGTTATGTTTCATGCTCCCTCTCAGTTATACCCTTACACCCAGGTGGTTTCATAAAGTCAGTTGTCTTTCGCTTGTACTTTCTGTGACTGATAGTTCTCCGTGCATAGGTCAATGTTTTTATGATTAGAACCATGAATCTTCCCGTGCTTCTTGTCATAGCGTTGTATGAGCGTCAGGCCAAGCTCAACGGTACTACTGGGCTTTACGAGACAATCATAGTAATGACAGAGAAGGCCTATGATTCTCTTCCTCGACAATTGAAGCGATTATGTATGCTCCTTCATCTTTACTCAGTGGCATAAACTGATTGGTATGACAGCTATATTTGAAGGATTGGCTGGGTCTGACGGTGATATTGATGCGGTAAGGTTCTGGCTGTTGAAAATAGACTCAGGTTCTTACTCTCTTCCAGATCTTCGAAATCGAAGAAGAGTTGGATACTAGCGCACTAGACACCCGGGAAGATATCGAAATATTCCCTCGTACAGGCGATAAACCTGCCGTATCCTTATCACCACCGACTACCCCAAGCAAACGGCGAGTTTCTGCGTCTTCTAACCGTCGTCCGTCCAACTCTAGCCCCAGTCAGCGAAGATCGTCCAACTCTTCACAACGTAGACCATCTATGCCTCAGAGCCATGTTCATTTTTCAAACGGTCCTTCATCATCAACATCTGCAGATACTGGAAGCCAGGGACATCTGATCCCTCGCAATAGGGCAGAGTCGATTATGAATCGTGGGATGGAGGCCGCTCAGAGTTTCACCAGTCCTCTGGCCCAACTCTATCAACCATTGATTGTCGACGACCAGCTACCAATCAATGATTCCGTAGAGCATTCGGCTCCTCCGACTGGCCCTCCTCTGAGTTATGGACAGACAGCGCGTAGGCGGCTGTCATCTATGCAAGGACATCGACGAACCACCAGCGAAATTGGGGGTCAGCGCCAAACACAAAACCGACTTTCACCGCGGTCTCCTCAGGAGACGTTTCCTTCAATGCAGGAGGTTATGAGTGGTACTGACGGTGTTCTGTCAGAAAGTCCACCCGGTTTAAGTCCTAGACCCGAGGGCAGTGATCTTCCTACTGCCGGACAGGTCCAAGAAGAGGAGGGCCATTCGGGTGGGATTATGCAGTGGTCAGAAAGACTTGGCAAATTGGAAGAACGTCAAGAGAGGATCGAAAAATTGTTGGAAACTATTGCAAAGAGTCTCGAGGAATCAAGCAAGTAGAATACAGGTTATATTTTCATTTACGATAACTAATCGAGGATAAGTATTTCAGTAGTATCGAAGTAAATAGCAAATGCACTCACAATACATACTCAATCCAAAACTTTTGACAGATACTTTGCTACTGTCTCCACCACGACTTGATGGTCCTGATCCTGCTTCAGACCCGAAACCACGATTACACCCACAATGCCCTCTACACCTCGAACCCGAATAGGGAATCCGCCTAAAGCAAATCAGAAACTTTACATTAATAAGTCGTCAACAATATAATGGAACCCGCCTCCATGTATCGCATACTGGCCAGCCCTGTCTCCCAGCATGTATTTTGCTGCAAAAGCAGCCTCGTCGCCTTGAAGTTTATTGTGCATGTACCAAGTGCTGCAGCCCCAGCGTAGTACTGTGGCGCGTTTACGTGCGACCCAGGTATCGTTATCTGGTTGTGTTCCTGAGCGAGTTACGTTGTGGAAGAGTAGCTGGTTGCTGTTTGCCAGGCTAATCGCTATCACCGCTGGCACAGGAAACTCGAGTAGACGTGAACGGAGGGTATTTCCTAGTTCCCAAGCTGTGTCAGCGGTGAAAGAGGGGAATATCAGTGATTGTTCGAGTTCAGCTAGAGTTTTCAGGTCTCTAGATGCTTCAGATAGTATCGACATGGTGGGGAGGGTGGGACGATGACATCAAGCCGTCGGCTTTACTTATCTCCCAGTCTGCCATGTCGTACAACTCTAGTATGTACTATGAGGCTGAAAATTATCCTAGTCCCGGCTTACCGGTTGAGGATCCTTGTCTTTCTTTCTGGCTGCAAAGAACTCGATATTCGACCCTGCTTGGACATCGTACAACAGAACATCTCCCTGATACCGTAGAGGTTGCGATTATTGGATCGGGTCTTTCTGGAGCAGCAACCGCGTACTATCTTTTCAATGGTCCGAATCCTCCAAAGTCTGTGGTAATGCTTGAGGCGCGGGATGTCTGTGAAGGCGCGACTGGGAGAAATGGAGGCCACTGTAGGCAACAATCTCCCAACGTGCTTACTATGACTAACATACTATCGAGCCATTAGGTCGACCTGATGTCTTCCAAGGTACATGACTGATGGTCTATCATCGAGCCTAAACCTAATTCATCAACAGGATATTCAAACTACAAGCAGGTCTTCGGTAAAGAACAAGCATTAAAGATCATTCAACAAGAAATGGTTCTGGCTGAAATCGATGTCCTGCTCAAGTGCTAATATTTCCTCCAGGACACTCTCAATTTAACGATCGATCTGATTGAGAAGGAAGGCATCGATTGCGACCTCTGGAAAGGGAACTCGCTCGATATTGCTTTAGATGAACCTTGCGCGGAAAAGAGACGCAAGTCCTACCACGAATTCGTAGCCGATGGAGGTAAAGTTGAAGGCATAGTGAAACTTATCACAGATAGTTCTGAAGCCAAACGCGTGTGTATATCGTTGAATATCTCCTCCTTTCATGCTGATCTCTGATAGGTTTCCCGTATGTATAATGCGATCCTTACTGCCATCTTCCCCGCAGCCTCCCTGTGGCCCTACAAGCTCGTGGCTCATCTACTCCAGCTTTGTATCGAGAAATTTGGGCTGAACCTACAGACTTTTACACCAGTCACATCGGTCAAGGCGGACAATTCCAAGTGGATCCTGGAAACCCCTCGAGGAAACGTCGCAGCGGAGAAAATTGTCTATGCTACGAATGCTTATACTGCTACGTTGTTGCCAGAATTCTTAGGCTGTATCGTTCCAGGCCAAGGACAATGTGCTGCTATCGTGCCCACAAACGCATATTCTGGCAAACGAATGTTAGCCAATACCGCAAGTTACTCTTGGGGCGAGGTCGGACTTTTTCTTGTTTGAGCCTGAGATGTGACTAAATACTCTGCATACTAGGGCAATTATGACTACCTTGTTCAACGTCCACAAGACGGCATCATCATCCTAGGAGGCGGGAAGCACAATGTTGACTCTGAGAAGATTCGCGACCTAACTGACGATACCACGAAGCAGCCTGAGATTACTCAGTACTTGAAAAAAGCGATGGAGACACATTTCGAAGGCTGGGGAAAGGAAAGGCCTGGTGAAGGATACCTATATGACTGGACCGGTTGGTTTTTCTCGTTATTTCATGTCTGGGAGCATCACTCAGTATAACAACACTAGGTATCATGGCCTACACTCGTGAAAGTGAATATTGTTTCAGTGTTTGTTGACAATGACTGACTTTGGGAAGGTGTTCCTTTCGTTGGAAAACTGGAAGGAAAGCCCAATGCATACATCAATGCAGGACATTGTGGTCATGGTGAGCTGCTTCACCCTTGATGCCGACTGTCAGCTTACTGTGGGCAGGCATGGCAAGAATCACTTCATGTTCGAAAGGTATTGCTAGCTTAATCTCTGGAGGCTCTTGGGAAGATACGAAACTGCCAGAATGTTTCCAGCCCACAACGGGAAGGCTGAAGAAAGAATGATAATTCAACACTCGTTTGTACAGAGAATACTACATTAAGTAGCGTCGAAACTAACAACCATCCTTAATTTATTGCTCCTGTCAACCACAACTCCTTTGCACTATGGAACAACCAAGGCAGAAACAAGAACACATGGGATAGTAAGTCGTTTAGAACTCGAACAAGCGTGGTAGCCTTAAGTAGCATTAGACAAGAACTGGAATGATCTGATACAGTTACTCGACTAGATGATAGTCCTTTGGTCTATTACTGCCAAAAGAGAACATGAATTCATACCGCCTGAAAAGGACACTCGAGAGCAGCTGCCAGTCTGATGACTGTTTCCAGGTCTGGAAGTGTCAAAGCCAGCCATATTATTCCAAATGCGATCAATCACTCCAGGATTGAAGATGTCAATTATGATCATCGTGAGTCGCAAAGCATATGTACGAGTATATTCACCTATGTACCAAGCCAAGTGAGAGCAAAAAAGGACCACGCGTGTATGACAAGGGTGGGATGTAAGTAGAGGAGGGGTAAGAACGAAAGACTATTGTATGTATGTATACAGACAGAGTTCAATTCGACAGTTCGATGGACGGGCGATGAGTGTGAGGAGCGTGAGTGTATGAATATGAAAGGTATGAGATAGTAAGGTATTGCAAGCGAAGCGATGGCAAGCGATGAAGAAAGAAGGAGAGATTGCTAGTGCTAGTGAGTGAGAGTGAGGAAAACTATGTGATAGTACAGATGCATTGAGGAACAAAAATAAAGAGAGAATTGGCGGAAAATACTGTAATGGAATAATGAAAAAGAAGACAAAAAAACAAAAACCAGAAACGCAGCAAAGACAGTTCAATATGTATGTAGCGCACAACCGTTACTGCACAATACAATTGGAGGACTTGGTCTTCCGATGTCGACGATGCTCGTCAGAAGACAGTTCTCCAGGCATTCTAGGCATCTTCGCTTCATCAGCATCAGACGCACCCGACTGTGTTGTCACCCGGGACGCCCTATTTGCGGCATCAGATTCCCCACCACCAACAGCTGCAAAAGATAGCCTGTTCCATGTTCATTCCCGTCGGAGGTAGAGTTGGATTTTTTCGAATGGACAGACCTTGCACCAGCAGAAGCGACAGTCCCTGCGCTCCGCATCGAAGAGCTGTTATTATGTGTGCTATTGCTCTTCACAGACGGTGCACGATCAGAGTCACCATGGCCTGCTTTACGCAACACCATATGTTTGCGTGTCACCGGCTGCGATGTCTGTGCTGGTGTCGACGAGGAAGTCGCCGATGCAGAAGACGGTGGAACTGGATCAGTCGCAGCATGTTTAGAAGTCTTTGACCTCTTGAAATTCATAAACTTGAACGCTACTGGGGGATGCATACTCGTACTCGTCGTAGGTGTATCAGGCGTCGGCGTCACCATCCCACTTGGTGAAAGAAGCGGAGGTGCAGTATCCAAACTCGTGCGAGGGGTATGGGATACCCAAGCAACGTCGGACATGGGGCTTTTGGGCTGCGCGTCTCCGAGTATGTCGGCGGGGTTAGAGTAGGCGCTGTTGAGATGACCTTTTTCGGCGTATTGAGCGTATAGGAGGAGTTGGGCACGGAGATCACAGGTTGGGGGAGCGTTGATGGCGCATTTGGAGTGGCAAATGAGGCTACATTGGGCACAAAGGACGGCGTTTTTCTTGACGTGGAAGAGACATACTCTGCATACCATGGCTTTAAACGAACAATCAGAAACACACCACTGAATATGGAGCAAGTAACTTACGTTTGCTGAATGTCGTTTTGACAAATGAATGCTCGCGGGGCGAGATATCATTGTTGTCGGCTGAAGGCCTTATGGATGAATTGGACATTTTACGACCTGCACGTCCTGGTGGCGATCCACTAATCATATCTTCATCGCGTGGGTACTCGGGAGTAGACTCTGGCATCTCGATTTGAGAAAGGTACCGAACGACTTCCGATTTCTGCAAATCGGCGCTGACACGGCGGAGGAATGGAATACTATCTTGTGGTCGTAGCTCCTGAAGCAAAAGCAGACATAAGCCATTGCCAACAAGGTTTGAACGCAAAAACACGCACCTTATAACCACCCCAACTCTGTTTCAACCATTGATGCTCACAAAGCAACTCGGCAGTCGGTCTTTGAGCGGGATCCTTGTGGAAACATTTTTTAAGGAAATCTTCTAAAAGCGGAGATACCCCAGGTGGAATTGGGGGCACGTCGTCTTCGACTATACGGAACATCACTATAAACCGAACCCAAATCAGTAAGCAAATGCCAACTCCCTCTAAGTCACCACGTACCAGACATGCTGTTCGGAATATCTCCATATGGCGGCTTCCCCGTCAGTAGCTCAATGACCGTGCATGCCAACGACCAAATATCAGATTTCGGACTCGCTCCTTTCAACTCTATAACCTCCGGCGCCATCCAATTCGGGGTCCCCGCCACATCCTTCTCCCTCTCGACCGCACGCATATTCAACGACACACCAAAATCGGACAACTTGACATTTCCGTTTTTCGTAGTAAGGATGTTCGCAGCTTTCAGATCACAATGTACAACATCACTTTGGTGGAGGTAGTGGAGACCTTCGAGGATGCGGACGACATAGGACGCGACGAGTTTTTCGTTCAGTTTGCCGAATGCTTTGACGGTTTGGCCGAGGGAGCCGTTTTCGGCGTACCTAGATTGTAGTAAGGAGGAGAAGAGGAGGAGATTGAGGGAAAGACAGGTGAATCGGTGAGTCAGCCTTTCATTCATTCATAACCACCAGAGATATAATCACGTACTCCAACACGATACTCAGCGTATCTTTATCCCGATGCATCCCCTCATACTTTATGATACTCGGATGCGAAAGCCTCTTGACCAAATCAACCTCGCGCATCAGCTGCATAACCTCTTCCTCCTTGAGCCCCTCCAGTCGGATCCTCTTCACTGCAACCATTTGACCAGTGTTGAGATTCAGGGCGCGGTAGACCGAACCGAATTGACCTCTGCCGATACAGTTGCCCAGTTGCTGTAAGGAGAGATAGGAAGAAAAGAATACACGTCAGTATACTTTGCGTCCAGATTATATAAACCACCTTGGGTACTCACGAAATGTGTAGCAACCTTCCCCTCCTCTTTGATAATCAACGGCTTCCTCACCATATTCCCCTCTATCGAATCCCTTCTAGATTCTCCCCTTAAATCGCTCGCACTAGTATTCCCCGACGTACTCCCAAGGTTCACCATACTCTCGAATCGAGACCTCCTCACATTCCCATTCCCGTTTCCACCAAAACCATTCCCAACACCATTCCCGGCACCGAGACCAAGAACGACGTTACTATGACTGAATCCGCCAAGTCCACCAAGCTCATCGTATGAATTCGGCCTTCGTCGTCGATCGCGCGCAGACCCTTCGACAGTGATATCGCTTTGGAAGCGACCGCGCGGCGGACGGCCAAGCCCAATGCCAACACTAGGGTGCTGCTGCTGAGGCGGAGACTGGGATCTCGAAGGCGATCTGGATCCCGAGCCAGAAGCAGAAGCATCTCCTTCCGAATACTGCGCAGGCGAAGTAGTACGTTCCGCAAGTGCCAAGGCCAAATTCCCACCTGCAACTGCACCTCCACCAGAAACCGCACGGGGAAACGGTACCAGAACGGGATTAGAGCTGGTTTTCGAGCTGGTGAGGTTATCGCTGTCGGATCCGTCACTCTTGGCGTCTTTGGGTAGTAGGGACCCTTGTCTTGGGTTCGGGTTCGTGCTGTTATGTCGTCTCGGAGCTTGATTTGGACTGGGACTGATGTCTCTATCACGAACACTTTCACGTCGGACAAGCGAGTCTTGTCGTCTCGGGTTCGGACTAGATTCTCGACTATCACGCCGCAGAAGTGACTCCTTGGGCTGAATTCCAGTAGCAGCGTCGATAGTATGCCTTGCACGATTCGAAGGTCTTCGCGGGAACTGCGCGTGCGCAACTGGAGGAGATAGCTGAGATTGGTGTTGTTGTTGGTTTTGGCTTTGAGAAAGAGGAAGTGATTCTACGCTCTCAGCATTCCTCCTTCCAACCGGCCCGCCACCAGCCAAAGCGAGCTTCCGTGGAGGTGAACTCGATACTGATTTCGACAGGGAAGTAGAGCGGTTTCGTTCGAGGGGCTGGATAGGGATAGGAATAGGAACTGGGCTGGAGGATTTGTATGGTGAGGCTGGTGAAATTGGTGATGGACAAGGGGAGGGCGAATGTGAAGGGAACTTTGTCGTTGATCCTGCAGGCGAAACGTGGTTCTGCATCGCATCCATGAAATCATCCGGCCACTTCCCTTTCCCTAGCCGTATCGCAGTTGTGGGGCTCCTCGCCCCTCCTCTTCCTCCTCCACCACCTCTGTCATTCACACTATTTCCATTCTTAAACCCAAACCCAACCCCACCCGAACTCGAATTCTCATCCACTTCTTCGACTCTGGAAAGATCAACCACGGTTCCTGCTGCCCCCGCTCCTGCCACATCACCACTAACACTAAGCTTCCTATCTCTATCTAGCTTATCCCATTCACCATCGCCGATATCACCTGCGTCACCATCACCCTCGCCGACATCAACAGATGTAGCCTCCGTCGTCATCGTCCTAATCGTTCCAAACCTGTCTTTATCGTACGACTTGTCATACTTGTTCGAATTAAACCCCAACAAACTCGAAACCACAGTCGTTGTAGTGGTGGTGGTGGTGTCCGTCATCCCTGAGGTGGAGGAAACGATAGACTGTCGGATGTTTCTGGAAGGCGACGGATTGTAGTTGCTGTACACGTTGGAGTTTGAGTTGTAGAGGTTGGAGTTCGGACTATGATCCACAGGCGAATTGGCGACGGAGGAACTGGCGAACGAAGAATCCCCAATAGATGCGCG
Source organism: Rhodocollybia butyracea (assembly GCA_015501585.1). Classification (NCBI taxonomy): domain Eukaryota; kingdom Fungi; phylum Basidiomycota; class Agaricomycetes; order Agaricales; family Omphalotaceae; genus Rhodocollybia; species Rhodocollybia butyracea. The sequence continues at coordinate 783,800 of JADNRY010000010.1, forward strand.
TATCGAATCAGCGTACGAATCGCTAGCTGTGGGTGCTGAACCCGACACTGAAGCAGATACCCGGCGAGGTGGAGAACTGCTAGAGCTATTACTAACGTTGGCGTTGTTCACAGCCAAAGTGAACAAATCATCCTCTGCGGATTTTTGTTGTTGCTGTAATGACGCTGGCTGTCGTTGTATTGACCTTTGTCGTTGTGGCGACACTGAAGACGGCGAAATCGAAAGCGGTGGAGGTCGGGCACGAAGAGGAGATCGCGGTGGCGGAGGGGTCAGAGTAGGGATCGAATTCGACGTCGGTGTCGAAATCGAATTCGGGGCCGGGGTGATCTGTATCGACTCCTGATTTGCTATTATCTTGGCTTTCGCCTTTTCCTTCCCTTTTCCCTCCTCTCGATCACCGCCGGCGCGACTTGGCCCATCCACTTTGAATTCGTTGTCTTCGTTGTCGGCAGGCACTCGATCTGTAACTGTCACAGTGACTGATAATGATTTTTGGTTTTTGCCGCCAGTACGATTGGCATTGCCATTGGAATTGCTGTATTTCACATCGGAATTGCTTGAACCGCCTGAATAGTATAAATTATTAATGGTTGATCTTGGGAATTGGGATTTGGAGATGATCAACGTACCTGTGGATTCTGCTCCCTTGGCCTTGGTAGACTTTGTAATCGTCCCATCCTTATCCTTGAGTCCGGAACCTCCCTTGGACGTGGCCTTGGACATCGTCCCATCTTCGGAACCTCCAGATCCAGACCCAGACCCAGACATAACAGTCGGTAACAGATTCGGAGGACTCCATCGTTTACGCTGTGGAGGCGAACTCGAACCACCTCCTTGTCCTGAGACCGAAACTGAATTCGAATGCGCATGAGAAGGCGAGCGTGGCTGTGGCTGTGAGTTTGAGTTTGAGCCTGAGCTAGCCAACAGATTCGGCGTAGAAGCTGAGGCTCCACCGCGAGAAGAAATAGTCCCACTTCCATTCCCGAGTTTGTATGGCCCAGAAACAGGACTCGGAGTGGATCGCTTGTCTGTGCCCGTGAGAATCCTCGTTCTGGAGCGTTCGCGTTCGCGCGTAGGACTAATGGCTCGGGAGGAACTAGCCATACCTGTGCCGGGACTAGCTGCGCCATCCCTCACAGCAAACTCCCTCACCTCGGCAAGCTTCAGCACAGTCTTCGCAACTCTCGCCAAACCCTCTTGCGTACCGTCTACCAGATCCTCCCTGGTGAACAGCTCTTCCTCAGACAACCCAAACGAAGAAGCAGCATTGAGGAATTTCGATATATTCGACGTGCGGTTATGAGCGGAAGGAGATAACCTATCGTCGTTGGGATCGGGACGGACAAGTGGGGAACTAGGACGGAGCTTGTTCAATAGGCTAGCCGCGACATGTAAGCAAATAACGTAGAGAATAGAGAGAGATAAAAGAGACTTACTGGCACAAAACATACCCATCTCTCAACGCCTCGCCAAACAACCTCTTTTCCCTCTCTTCGCCCGACGCGCTCAATCCGCTGGAGCTTAACGCGTTAACATTAAGGTTACTGCCGCTGGCACCTCCAGATCCGCTCTTACCCCAAATCCTCTCCAGCCTGACTAGTGCCCTCATGCGGACCTCTACACCGTCCCAATCTCTCTTCCCAGCTTCCGTATTCCAGTGCCCATGTGAGTAGGCTGGCGGTTTGAGGCTCTCTCTACATAAAAGCGCCGTAGCAGTACGGATTAATTCCCTGTGTTCTGGATTCGAAGGCCCAGTGGGAGATGCAAGAGAAGTATTAGATATACTGAAATGGCGGTTATGTGCATATGAACGTTGGGTGGGAGATATAGGTCGACGATGGACAGGTGAAGGAGACTCGTCGCGATTGTTATGCTCTGGATCGCGGTCGGATCGACGGCGGAGAGGCCGGGAAGAAGTTGGGGAGGTCGGGGAAGTAGGAGAAGGAGGAGAATTCAAAGGAAGGTGAGACGTGGAAGAGGCACGCTGAGGTGTCGCAGGAGAAGATAATGATACGACTGATGAAGAAGGCGGAATGTTAATTGGCGTAGACCTACTGGGTCTATGCGTGTGTCTTGGACTCGGACTAGCAAATGGACTAGATATTCTGCGAGATGAAGTTGTAGGAATTGCAGGACGGGATTTGGACGGCGAAGTCGGTATGGGAGAGTTCGAGGGCGATGGACTGTCCGGTGAGAACAGTTGTAAAGCTGGGGACGACATTGAACCCATTCTCAACGAAGGAGTGGTATATCCCACGTTGCCGGGTACAACCGCAGCAGCAGCAACTTCTTTTCCAGAGCCAGATCGGCGAAAGTTGACACGAGATTCAAGTCTCCTCAACATCCCGCTGCCTTGCGGCTTTTCTTTATCTTTCTCTTTGGATTTTCCCTTGTTCTCTTTGATTGTTTCTCTTTCCTTTCCTTTGCTAGTACCGCTATCTACTGCTTGAGCCAGAACAGCAGCTGGCTTCTTGGAGCGAGTAGCTGTCCATGAGCGAAGACGAGCAGTAAGCTTGTCTGCATTTCCATTTAGATTTGATTTTGAAGGAGAGTGAGATAAAGGTTTAGAATTGGAATTAGTCGACCGTGACGGAGGCGGAGGTGGAGACATCAGACGCGAGGACGAGGACATTACTGCCGTCATTACTAGAGATAATGTTGGTAGTTGGTACTAGTAGAGTTAAAAGGAAAGATAAACCTCTAGAAAGACGCTGGTCGTAGTAACCAGCAACGAGCGGCCGAACCGAACAAGGGCGGGCGGGCACTCACTGGTTGACAGCAGCGATGTGCGATGCGAGCGATGTTCAGTTCTTGGTTACTTTCAAGCGCCAGACGGCCAGAAACTACTTACTGAACCCGATATTGTATTGATGCCGTAAATGCTTATTTTCGGTCAATTCGTCATACAAAGTTTACAAGTTCCACTAAAGTCTTACTTTTATTTCTCTGAAACCGGGCCTTTTTCTCCTTTTTGCTTCCTTTTCTCCGGATTTCTCTTCAAAATTCCAATTCCACTTCCACGGCAAGCTCACAACTCGGAGTCGGACTCGTCGGTTTTTCCGTTCACGCGGTACTAACATCAAGCGTATGATATTGCATGACGTCGAATACAGCCAGTGTACACTAATACTAGAGCTGTATCACAGCCTAGTACTATAACTGTACAGTACGGTACAGTACTAGAATACTTTCATGTCAAGATCATCGGAGCCTGGAACACTGGACTATCGGAATCCACAACTCCCCACCCCACCTGCATCAGCCAGATTAGCCCCTTGAACTCAGTCGTTATTCCGAATAGCGGCACTCACTGACATTCGTTGATGATGGTGTCCTGAATCCAGCCTGAATCCCCGCCTGGAGCGCAGGAGCTTGCAGATAACACGCAGAACGACGGGATAGGATGTTTGATTTCTGATTAATATTCATCCTTTCGTATTCATGGCATGTCCTTTTATTCCCAGGTATCGACTACCCTCCCATAAGTTATTCATGAATTCATGTCATGGAAGTTTCATTGAACGTAACATATTGCCCTCATGGCCGGCCGTTACTACGTTTACCTGACCTTCTCAGTCTTCTGGCCACCCTTCCATCCCTTCCATCCCTCATTCCGGCAGCAAAGGAAGAAAAAACACCCCACACACACGCGCCGGTACTTGCACTTGATACTTATAAATATCATTCCCGAACCTCTGGAAACAGAACACCACTTTAGAAACCTACAGATAGGCGTACTACTATATCAGGCACTTAAAGTTTTGATTATCGTAGGTTCAGGCTTCTCGCGGGCCTTGCCTTGGCCTTGTTGATTTTGCCCAGTAGCCACGAGTTCTGTGCTTCTCTTCTCAAAGGTGTGCGCGCCAACGGCATTACATGTTGAATCCGGAGCAAAAAATATTTTCAGTGCCATGGGACGAAAAGTATTTGAAAATACATCCCCACGCTCCCGGAGGAGGTGGTGTGCTACTACTAGTGTACTCGGTGCACGTCCGCGTCATAGATGTGGTCATAGTACGTTTACTACCTAGCACACCATAGCCACATTGTAATTAATATATCAATGACTCTTGAGCCTCGAGGAGACGCACACATATATGAACTTGGTGTGTGATTCCCAGACTACCCAGGGATAGGGGGTAATAGGTCAGGAGGAGGACTTGTCTGATTCCCTCTGATTCATATCATGCTTCTTTCCGACTCACTGGGAGTGGGAACTTATGATGTAGGTGGTACCATGTTCGTATCATTCCTCGGATCTCATATCTTTGATTTCGAGGCTCAGGCAGGAACTTGGTCCTGAACAGCCTAAACTCGGTCTTAGACTAACTATAAAACTATAAAACTATAAGAGAGGAGCACGAGAGAGGAGGAAAGAGGACACGAATGGGACATCATGGGGCTCTTATTTGTTTTTGATTAGGTGGAGCCTGTCAGTAAGTACTTCAGTGTTCAATGATCAAGTTGTTCAGCATATTTTTCAAGTTTAGACAAGGTCCAAATTCTTTTCCTTAGCTGCCACATAAGTGTAATAAACGTAATTTCAGTACTGATACTTGCATTACAATCCGATCGTCCAAATCCCAGCGCCATGGCTAGTAAGTAACCTTCTGAATGAAGTAGCAGAAGGAAAAAGCAAAAACCTTCGTGGTCATTCTTAAATATTCCGACACGGGGAATCGAACCCCGGGCTATCGCGCAATTAATCAGAGACCGTCATGAGAGGCGATAATGTTAGCCACTACACCATATCGGAATGCATAAAATATAAGGTATACATGTCCATCTAAGTAGTAGCCAGGGTTCTCCTTCCAAGGAAAATCCCCATATCCCAACTCGCCGCTCGAGAGTCTCATACCCGTCTAAGACTCAGGAGTAGACCCTCGAGCTGACTGAGAAGGTATCCTTCATGTTGTCCTTCTAAAGAGGCTTATGTCTGATGCTGTTTGTCCTCTTAATGTCTGACAACCACTGTGGAACTCCTATCTTTGATTCGAGGCCAGAGCCTTGAGCTTCTAGGAGCCTTCGGGCAATAAGTGCATGGGATCCGCCAGACTCCAAAGCCCCACACGGATTTGGAAAGGAAAGAGAAGGCTGAGAACTTAGTACCAGTAGTAACGCATAGAAATAAGAAAGCCCGAAAATCACTAAGTAGTATTTAACCTTGATTTAACCCTATCCAACCTAAGTACTATATTCCAGCACGGGGAATCATACACCAGCCTATCGTACACTCAACGTCCTTACTTCTGTGAGAGGTAACGATACGGTAGCAAGAGTAGTCAAACACATACTGAGAAGGCCACCTTCGGAAACAAAAATTCAAAAACAAATCAAAAACAAATCGTTAAGGCACAGAAAATCCGTTTCGACAAAATCGAGACCCATCCTCGAGTCCAGTGACCTACAACCGGAACACTTTGGAGTAATTGCTACAGCATCTCTGGTCTACAAATTGACATCCTAGGCTAGCGGAGTGGACGACCAGAGACGACCCCCGTAAGTACTGGACGCCGGAATCCTGGAATGACACCGGAAACGAATTCACTCGTTCCGAAGCCGAAGGCCGATGCCACCTGCTCCTGCTTGTTCCTGTTCCTAGCTGAGTTATTCCCCGACTTCCGAGTCTTCCGAGTCTGGGATAAAACCTGATAAAACTCGAAAGGCACAATCGAGCGATAAGGCATATGATAATGTGATATCATACGTCTCCAATCCAGAGCCTTCTTAAGACAGAAAGGTACTTGTACAGTATATCAGGTGGGAGTTCGGACCCTGGGGTCGGAGAGTCGGATACCTTAGTAACTTTAAACCAAAGCATTGTAATGATTGGACAAAGTATCGGATCCTAGAAGATTGTCAGAGCCAAAAAAACATTGAGTCGGATGGCAAAAGACATGTATCGTTTGCGTATTGTTTTGACACCTCCCTTGGCATCTTCAAGAATCAAGAGGAACGTCAGAATGAAGCGCTGTAATGGGAAAGCCTTCCAGGTGTCCCTGTCCAAGGAACTTGGGAAAGCCGAAAGGGCTCCAGTACTCGTATACGGGTAGTGTTCAAATGCATGATTCAAATGTCAATACATGAGGGAGTTTGGAGGACACGAATATTGAATGCACTTGGAATCATTCAGAACGACGCCCCCGTTGTCTAATGGTTATGATATCAGACTTCTACGACTTAGTCACAGTTCTAAAATCTGAAGGTTGCGGGTTCGAGTCCCGCCGGGGGTTTGTTGTCCAGGAGCACATGTTTTTCTTTCTATTCTCTAAATAATTTTGATTCTAATACTACTCCAGTCCAGAATAATGGATTTGAATTAGAGTATCGCATCCCAAGTCAAGATTGATCGGCACATAATATGTAAACAAGAAGAAAGGTTCAACCTTGTAAATCACAAACAAGGAATTTGATTCACATAATGGAAAACGAGGATCATATAGACCATTACGGGGCCTTGGACTTGGATAGAGCCTCAGGAAGTTAGGACTCTAGCTAAATAAACTAGAATAGAAATATCGCAAGTTCCGAGAATCATTGTCATAGTCCTTTGAGTCGTACCGCCACTGGAAATCAGATAGGAGGCTAGTGGGTAGGACATACGTGCGGTGCTGTGCGGTGCCACCAGTCTGCATTCACCAGCCACATATTCGTACATTGATATTCGAAATCCGGGGCTACATTTCACCAGATCTAGATATCTAGCGCCTTCGGAGTCTCAAAGCGGTATGGGCAGCCCACTTGGCACACGGACAGAGAGTCCCGCATCGGTGAAAGGCGCGACCCCCAACTCCACAGCTGGTAAAGATTGACAGAGAATCGAAAATGTTAGAGGCGCGAAGCACAGCACAGGCACCAGAATCTGGAAAGATTTGAGAGATGGCAGCAAGAACACTAAATGCTAAAAGGGAGGCTCAGACCGAGAAGCAAAGTGAGTGCACTCGCAATTGATGAAGAGTATGACGCCAAGTACATAATTCAAGGAAATTTTATCAGGCGGCTTGAATCGGGCTTGAACGTTAAACGTTGAGAATCGACACCAGTCATAATTCACAAACCCAAGAAATTAGCGTGAACTCGACAATCGGAGTCTCTTAATTGAACAACGGTAGCGGCCCGGACTGTCAAAGTCGTTGATGATTCCAGACTTATTCGACATGCTCAGACTCTACTCAGAAGCTGGCTGGGGCTAGACGCTATGGAGAGATATGTTAGAAAATTATTTCTCAGAACAGAGTTCATGATGCCACCTAAGCCTATGGCAAAACAGACGCACAAGCTGTAGAGACGACTCTGTATATCCATTGGTATTCCATGCGAATATCAACTAGAATATTCACAGCTTCAATCTTCCCGTGCCGTGTCATCTCCATCTCTGAAGAAAAACATATGTAGAAGAGGCGCAGTCGGATGTATAGGATCAGCAAGAAGCAAAAAAGTAAGAGGGAGAAGTGTCAAAGTGCGCGAAATGCGCGTGATTTTTTGCACTTTAGGAGAGAGAAGAAGGCCTAGGACAAGAGATCTTGAATTTTTTGACACGGGCCAGGGCATGCAATATTAATGTTGAGCATTGAAGAGGTAGAGTAATATTAATGGGACTTGGAAAGACATGTAAGGAAGAATAACCGAGGGGGAATGAGTCGTGAGGCCAGAGAACAGTTTCTTCACGGGTATGATATAGATATGGCCACAGTGGTTTCTAGTGCTGGCATCAATTGTTCTATAGTCCAGTAGTGATATCGATGCCAATGACAATGTCGTCGAAGAAAGCCACAGAACAAGTTTAGAGTCTCAGTCTGAGTTAGCCTCCGTGCGGAGGCCACGTGACCCATATGACTCGTCGTTGGTAAGCGGAGTTTGAATTTCTTTTTTCTTCCACGACCACCATCTCAGCTGCTGCGCAACCCCAGCGCAACACTCGTTAACCATGAGTCCGCGTACAACTCGCTCTACTAGAAGCTCAAAGCAGACTGCTTCTACTTCTCCAGCACCCGCTTCCAAAAATACACCCAAATCTTCCAAACCTTCTAGCAAATCACAAGATGTGGAATCGCAGGCAGGGAAGGAGAACAAGAATGTGCAGGAAACAGATACGGACATGACTGTTGACACTAAGGGGAAGAACCCAGTCATCGATTCTCAAATAGCATCTAGTACGACCACAGTTTCAGATCAGCTATTTTGTACATGCAAAAAGGGCGACGATGGTACACCTATGATCCACTGTGCAGAATGTAAGGATTGGTACGTTCTTTATTTTTCACTCAAGTGATTGCGCTTAATTCTTGTAGGTTTCATTTTTCTTGTATCAACCTCGACGAAACAGATGCAGAAGATATAAGTGAGTCTGCCTTTCTCTCTCTGCATACACATGTGCTAATCACTGGCTGCTTTTCCAGGTGTTTTCGTTTGTCCTGCATGTTCTGAGAAGACTAGTTTGCATTCACTGAGTGAGTCTCGATTTCGTTATCACCGCGTATTTTTTTCGTCCCTTCGTTTTTCGCCATTACCCACTTTAAATGTCGCACCGGTGTTAATGGTAGAATTAAAAATACCTCTTACGCGGTTATTGTCCGAGCGAGCCAATCTTGAATATCATACACACAAATCGAGTAGTTCTGTTGCTATGTCGTTAGATGGGCGCTTGAGGCATGTATATTCCTGAAACGGTTGCGAGAACAAACTTGAGTAATATTTGTACTTTGTACTACTTTGTACCACTACGAGTGCGACTTTATTGTTACACGTTACTAAATTCTCATTCTGATATCCGTGGATGTGGTATTGACTACTTGTCTCTCTCTGTTTAGTGTCATGGGAGGAAGCTGACCCAGTCGAAGAGGCGCGTCCGAAGAAATCAGGCCCGTTACCCATTGCACCAAAACCCAGGAAAAAATCGAAAACACCAAAGGATTCAATCCCCACGGAAAAAGCTGCGGCCCCAGAACTAGAGCCTCTCTCTTCGTCTGAAGACTCAGAAGATGATGATTATGTCATTGAAGCCAGGGCGAAAGGAGGTCGAGGCACGGTACGTTCCAATTTTATTCCCCTCTTGAATCCAGCTCATAGATTTATTGTAGCGCCGTTCTCGTCGAGCCCCTTCATACCACTCAGAATCTGACCTTTCCGACCTTTCTGATGAGCCCACCACTCGCCTACGGAAAGCTTCTTCTCCTACGCTAAAGAGAATTGCTAAGCGGAGCTCTGAGGGTCCCCCGACGAAGAAAGCCAAGACCACAGATCCATTGGAAGATCCTACGAGGAGATATTGTCTTGGGAAGTTGGAGGATGTTTTTCGAGATATCTTTCTTCGTTACCCTCATGTACGTAGCAAGAGCGAGGACAGTGGCTCTGCCGCTCAGGTGATGGAGAAGCGTAAGGAGGATTTGACAGAAGAGGAACGGACAGCCGTTTTGGAGGATTCTAAGCAGTTTGCTGATGATCTCGAGAAATGTGTATTTGAGATATATTCTGAACCAGATAAGCATGGAAACTCTGCGGCCGCAGCAAAGTACAAGTAAGCTTCGGTCTTCTGTTTTATATTTTTCTCGGAGCTGATGGCGTTATTCAGGGATCGCTTCCGGATGCTTCAATTTAATCTTTCCAAAGTTGATCGTGTCATGCTTCACAAGCGCGTTGCTTCAGGTCTTATAACTCTCAAAGAAATATCTCTCATGTCATCCACTGACTTAGCCAACGAGGAGCTAAAGCAGTCTATCAAAAGTGCTGAGCAGGAGTCATTGGAGCAGTCGATTCTGACTAAAACCACAGCGCCTCGTACCAAGATTACACACAAGGGTTTGGAAGATATTGAGGATATTAGTGGTCGCGACATTACCCGTGAGCGTGAGCGTCAACTGGAAGAGGAGGAGCGAATGGAGAGAGAACGTTTGGCGAGATTGAGGACAATTCAGCCTCGACAGCGTACCATGTCTGTCTCTGTTCCGCCTGAGTCTCCGTTAACGCCCAGCAGCGAAAGTTGGGGCGCACCTCCTCCAGTTCCCGCGCACGCTTTTGACACGTCGAAGGAGTCTCTTCCTATTCGACCTTCATTAATCACAAACGCTTCACCTGAACCCGTTGCTACCGAACCAGAATTAAATCTAGCGGACTTAATTAACATCGACGATGAGCCGGGTTGGGGTCAAGAGACTGTGTCCCCGGATTATCATCATTCGCCGTCAGAATCTACTGGTCCCGCTATCGTTCGATCACCAACAGGTATATCTCCATTTGCCATCCAGGGAACTCCGTCCTCTGCTCCCCCCGCCCCCGCTCCTGCTCCTGAAGTTGTAGCTTCTCCTTCCGCCACTCAATCCTCGCCTTCTCCTCCGCCTACAGCTCAGCCCACCACCCCTCGTGCACCTGCTTTTGATCTCAACTCATTGTGGTCTATGTCGAATCTCTCAAAAGCGCCTTCTGTGACTGTAGAACCTACCTCAAATCCTGAAGCATCTATACCAAAGGACAAAGCTATGGAGGGCGAATCTGTCACTCCTAACGACCAGGATTTCGATATGTTTCTTGAGGAAAAGGAATCTGAAACCCCTGAAGCGGCGCAGGCTACATTTGACGCCCTTCCCCAAGTATGGTCTGGAAAGGTAAGCATCGCCAAATAGCAATATATTCTTCAAGTACTAATTTATATCCGTAGATCAACATGCCTCTTGACTCTTCCGTCCTTCAAGAGACTCTGGTAATCGGTCGCCAGATGGGCGGCAGACATATTGAGTTGTCCTCTGGGCAATGGAAAACGCTGTTTCCTTCCGATACCCTCAGAATCGACGGACGTGTTCCCGTACCAAACTCGGCCAAGTTCTTGTTGCAGATGCGTATGAACTCCTCGAAGGAATTGGTGGCCGTCGCATTCTCATCAGTTCCTGATGCTGATGACTCTGGATTCAAAAGTCTTTCGGAATTTCTCATCAACAAAGGGTAAGTATCTACTCGATATATCATTTTCATTAAACATGCTCATCTGTGATTGTTTCAGGCGGCATGGACTCGTGTTTCCTTGGGGTAATCGGCCGAAAGACCATCATCCAGGAAAAGAGCTATATATCATACCGCTCTTGTCCAGTGAACCTTTACCGGACTACATCGAGCTCCTGGATGATTTGAAGTTACCCAAATTACGAATAATCAACTTTCTTGTTGGGATCTGGATTTTGAACAAAGGCAAACTCGCTTCGCCTCCTCCTCAAGCTGTTCCTCCGCCACCAGTCGCGGCTGCATCTCACGTCATGGGTTCGATTTCTCCTCCCCCTCCTCTCGCAGTTCCCATCGTATCGCCACCTCATATAGCTTCTCCACCCATCGTCCCTGTGGCCGCCACTAATACTGCCAGCCTTCCGCCAACTATAGATCAGAACGCACTTGCTGCAGAACTGGCGTCTCTAACCCCCGAACAGCTGGCGGCGGTCACACAGATGCTTGCACAAACGAACCCTGGTCTACCACTAGCATTACCCGTTGTTCCTCCTGCCGTAACTCCACCTCCGGGCCCTTCTGGTGCACCAATTCCTTTGCCGCTAAATGGATTTATGCCCTCTTGGGGTGGCCAACCATCATATGGTGGCTCTAGGGGGAATCATCAATTTTCGTCCGGGCCCGGTGGTGACTTCAATTCACGAGGTCGTGATCACCGTGGAGCTCGAGGCGGAAGAGGCAGAGGCCGTGGACGAGGCGAAGATTTTAATATGAATGCTCCGGTCGATTCTGGCTGGCCCCGGAGGAATTCTGGTCCTCCGAGGAGATGGTGATCCATTACTAGTACGCTTTTCGGTTTTCTCTCAGCCTACTATTTTCTGTACTTAGGTCGATAATACTTGTTATGATTAACTAAATATGTATACTAGCAAACAAATTCGTGTTTCTCCTAAATAATCTTTTGAAATTCATTCTGGCAGCTTTGTCACTCGGTAGTATCCACTGCGCTCAAAATAAGTAAACAACACCTTCCTCGATTTCTTCGTAACGTAGCCAAAATCTTGGTTTAACCAGAGAGATAAACTGTTCGTTGTACAACACTGATATATATGGAATACTTTTATTTAAATTTAAATTCAGAAAGTACCTGCATGAAGACTATGAACCAGCCATGCGCTGAACAGGAAGCTGCCCTGCATCGCTCACTAAGCGAGGCTGACCGTCTGAATCGAAGTCAAGGAAACTGATATCGTAGAAGCAGCGCTCATGCTTGAACTGTTTGGGTTTAAGTTGGGCGAATCCAGTAGTTTCATTAGGTTTCTCAATGGAGTCCTTGTGAAGTCCGGTCAAAAGCTTCTTACAATGTTACATAGTATGCATCCAAGTATGCATCGATTGAGTATATTCAAGTTGGGAGATAGTTAGAACGATGTAATTACAAGACAACTAGCCAAGTCCGAGATATTTCTCCGAGGCAACTTACACCAACGCAAGATGACTAGCCTGGCTAGCCGTCTTGTATACTTAGTTAGCGAAGAAAAGTCGTTCGTCCAACAGCGCCGATCGATCTGGGCGCTTATTTATTTTTTGCTCTCGCCGCCAGGGCCGGCAGACTGACTATTTTTGGTCGAGCCCTCCCTCCTCCTCCCTGGTTTACTCGGCCACTTATATTTAATTTTCAGCTCTACTTTACTCCGTGTCCTCCCTTTTCAGGTTACCCACAGGCTGGTACCTCAATATACTCCTCCAAGCTAAGTTCTGGCTTTCTGCACAGGCCGTCGGACTTTAATACACAGTTCATTCGCTTCCATTTTGTCCGAGCGGAAAAGGATATAGGTCATCAATATTACTACAAGCCATCTAGGTTAGCTAACTTGATCAGACTTAATCTCACTCAATCTCAACCTTGGCCCTCTACTTGCCAGGCTTGCCAGGACGCACTTTTAGTCGACTCATATAGACAAGTCTTTGCATTCAGTGACTTCTGAAAGAGATTCAATGTACACAGGATAGAGGAGTTTTATCAAAACCGTCACTCCACTGATATGAATCAACTCATAAAGAACTAGGCAAGGAATTTAAGAAATGACAATACCAGTGCAATATTGGGCTCAGGATACGAAGAAGGATGTATTTCAGATTGAATACGGTACCATTGCGGATGCCTGGGGCAGTGGTGGTGGAGTTATAAGAATAATAAAAATGAAACCGGCACAGTCGGAAAACTATACTGTATGCTCACATACATGTGTGGATCCATGTCTTCTGATTATTCGGATTTCCTGTTGCGCAGTTTCAGGTTCTAATCTCAACCCTTGCCAGTGAGCTACCATAACTATAAATACCGCTGTGACTCAGGCTTTCTCCAGAGCACCCCATGTTATTTTCAAGCACATTCTCCAGCCTTGGTTTCGTCTTTGGCGTTGTTACTGCAACGCCCACCGGAGGAGGTTATCCTTCCAATGTTGATACCATTGGCCCCCGAACCGGAAAGTCTTCGCTTCCTCCTGCTGACTACGCACTAGCCTTCACTGCGTCTACCCCCCGGTCCAATGCGAAAAAAATCACTCATGCAGTCTTTACGAACGAGGCGAGCAGTTCAAACCGGGAGCAACTTCACCACCACTGTTGGAAGGTCTACTGCAATCGACTTCGATGATAACTATCTTGTAAATGTCACCATCGGAGGCCAAGAGTTTTTGCTGATCGCCGATACAGGAAGGTAAACTTAGTTTTTGATTGTTTGTTTCGATCATTGGCTGAATCTGGCCCTTCCTGCTACATCATAGCTCAGATACATGGGTCCCACAATTAGGATTCACTTGCTTTAATGCCTCGAACAATCAACCTATTCCTCAATCAGCTTCAAGTTGCGATTTCGGTACCGGCGGCTTCAACACTTCTGCATCTCCAACCTTCCAAGTCGATCCCGATGTCAACTTTAATAACACCTTCAAAAGTGGTTCGTCTGTTACAGGGACCGCTGGTTTTGATACAGTCACCGTCGCGAATATGTCTGTGGTCAATCAGGAAATTGGTATCGTCACTAGAGCCGCATGGCAAGGCGATAGCCTCAATACTGGGATAATGGGTCTAGCTTCGCCAAACTTGACCAAGGTCTATAAAGGTACCAACCCCAGCGACGACCAGTTTCCACAAACCCGAATTCCTTACAACCCATTCTTCTACTCGGCTGTTCAGCAAGGACTAGTGTCGAACCCATGTAAATTTCTCATTTCACCGAAGTGGGATCTGTTTCTAACCAGTATCAATTTAGATTTCTCGATCGCGCTCAATCGTGGTTCCTTCGAAAACCGGGAATAACTCGCTCTTTGATCCAAACCTAGGATTTATTGCTTTTGGAGGAATTGCGCCCGTTCCCGTTACAGATATTGATGTAACCGTACCAACCCAAGGATACAAACCCAACGACTTTTCATCCCGAAAACGGCACCGATATCATATATGTCTACTATACAGTAGACGTCGAATGGATGTCCTTCACAGGTAACGAACGAGTATTCGGGACAACAAATAGTAAGTATCTGAGCGTCTTAGTGCGGGTTGCTGAGCCAACAAACGCTGACTGTCACAATAGGTATCATCCTTGACACAGGAAACAACACTTGCCGCTGTTCCAACTGAGGTCGCCAATGCCTTCGCCGCTGCGATTGACCCTCCTGCCATTATGGATGGAGATTCTGGAATCTACGTTACATCGTGCAACGCCACCGTCCCTGAATACACTGTAAACATTGGCGGTGTGACGTTCACTGTTGACCCTGCAGATAGTTTGATTCCTGCGGGTTTTGAACGATGAGCAGGTAATCCTATATGCATAAGTGGAGTTACTGGTGAGTTCGAGTCCCCTCCTCATTATAATTTCATCAAGTCATGTACTCATTTTCATTCACATTTTTTCAAGATGGAGGTGCACCAGAGGAAGGAACTATATACATATTGCAAGTACTTCTATTAGTGCAAGCGAGAAACATTTGACTGATTCTCGTCATTCGCAGAGGAAACACTTTCTTGCACAATGTCGTTGCGACATTCAACATCGAAACGAATGAGATCACGTCGATTAACCTACCGCTACCACTACCTACCACTACCACTACTCTTACGCAGCGAGCTCCGTACAGCAGTGGGCAGGGACTACGTCGTCCTCCCGCTTCGGTTATTCAACGTGGCTTGTAGGACCTGGAGCTGGCGTTCTTTTATCTATGTCACTATGTGCAGTGTCCTTCAATATCCAAACACTTTCGTTCTCCTATGAGAGAAAAGCGGATATAGAATTTGTCCACCTTCAGTACAAAGCCCCCAGCTGTAAACCAGCTGTGCTAAGACTGGTAATCACTCAGATCACAACGAGAACCAATTGTGAGGACCGCGCTATGATTGACGAAGCGGGAAGTAGCGTACAGAACGTACAAGGTAAAGGCAAAGAACAACTAAGGAAACTGTAACGAAACGTGACAACAGTAAATAAAGAAAAACACCACGTGAATAACAGTAACAGTAAACAGATCGTAAACCAGCAGGTTTACACCAGCCCCCCCCAGCTTTTCGAAAAAAGATCCCAGTTTCCATCAACGTCATCACCTTGGATGAATTCTGCGGGTTTGGGGGTGACACTTTCAGTCAAGAGGATAGAAAAATTGCCATGCCTAAGATCACGTAACGTGCTATGAAGGATCGGATGATATGACTCGCTTTGGCAACTTCCAGATCTAGTCGTGCCAAGTCGGGACCGTGGTCCGTCGTGCCTAAAAGGAGCCAAATCATTGTAGCTCACCGCTATAAGCTTAACTTGATCCACCTGCCATATTTCCATCGTCATTTTTTCATGCGTAAAAAGGACCGTTAAATGCTCTTACGGCACTCATTATACTACGGTGTTTACGACGGTGAATTTGGCTTGGAAAAGGGAATCTGACTCTAGAGAAGTATAATCCTCCCGTGCGCGCGGTACACTAGGCTATTAGCATTTATTCTTAGGAAAATCGCAAGTAGCGGCGAGTTGAGTATCCTTATAGATATGCGCAGCTACAAGGTGAGCGAAATTGCGTATCGATCAATAAAATCCGTACATTGCGGGCTCCGGAGCAGCAGCAACTAGGAACTGTTCACGTGGTAGATATAGATATTTCAACCTCCTACCTCTACGCATCCGGCATTCTTATCCTAGATATTACGGCCGAGTCTGACGGAGTGCACACAGCGAAAACGGAGCTCAAATCATACCTTGCAACCCGGGCCTCTTTCTGAATTCAGGAACTACTGGCTGACCAACAAAAGAGTCAGACCCATCTTATACGAGCTTATACCCCGACTGGAAGGCACCGGTGGATTTGTGGCTCCTCGTGCTGTTTGAGAAGTTCAATTGGGGCCGTACAAAGGCCATTTTTTCTCCGATAATCCAAGACATCTGCGAGCTACGGTCATGGCTTCCCGCGAGCCGGATTGATGCTAACCTTCTCCGCCTCGTGCGTGAAGAAGTATAAAGAGATTCTTCCGCAACAAGGGTCAACTGTCGCGTGTTTGGCCGCCTTTGTCTTTTCTGTTTCCTTTTTCAGCCTCCGACATGTTGTTTCCTCTGTATTCCGTCTTGCTTTTCTGTCTTCTCAACTTGGCCAGCGCGTCCCCAGTAAAGGATTCTAAATGCCTATAGATTAGCTCGTGGCTTGCCTCCATTGCCTCCGCGAGATTTCGGTAGGAATAAGCCTGGACAACAACCCACTCAGTGCTGCGTGCAAGGGCAAATCCGAGTCCCTCACCTTCAGGTGTTGCTCAGTACGACTTCTGTTATTTTCATCGCGTCGCGTCTCTGATCGAGCTCCCAGGTATTCTGGTCGTTTACAAGTTCGTTTGGAAATGGATCTACTGTCGGATATGTTCAGGATAAACTAGGTCTTCCAGTGTGAGTGCCTGAGCTTGTCTGTTTAGATAGATCCTATGGTCTCTAAACATTCAGCCTTTCAAATTTCAGGTCTCATGGTTCGGACTTGCAGATCAGTGTCTTTGCGTCGTTAACTCGGAAGGAGGACCTTAACATCATCGCGGCAGCTGTACGTGTATTCTTGGTCTTTCCAAACTTCAAGTATTAATCCAGGTTCCCTCTGAAGCCAACAGCGTTTCCCTCTCGGTCTCATCTGGGAGCGTCAAGCGAAAATTCCAAGGATACCACGATCAGTGCAGACAGCTCTAGGTATTAATCACCCCGCTACTGTCAAGACCTTCTCTCATTCTTCCCGATCCAGCTCTCTTCTCTTCACGATTGTCCCGAAAAGTAAGATCGTGGTCATGCATTTCTGGCGCGATAACTCAAAATTTCTCCCTTTCAGCGCCCGCAATGTCCCGCCCGATCGTCTTGCCTACTGGGAACGCATCTGTAGAATCCGCGATTTGGGCCATAAACTCCACGACAAAGGAATTGACAGGTTAAACTTTCTTCTGAATGTTCTTCTCAAGCGCGGCTGACAACTTGTGCCAAACTTCTAGCTCAATATGTTAATCCTGACGGATCCCTCCCAAAGACTTTCATTATGTTCAACTACACGGATGATAAATTGTTTTTCGTTGGTAATACCACCTCTCAGAGCAGTTCTTCCGCTCCTGTCGTGAGTTTTACATCGTATCAGCTGTTTAATTCGAACTAATTCAGCGGACATCTGCGTAGAAATTGTTTATTGTTACCTAGTTCATGACGACGAACGATTTTCCTGGCGGATCATTATGCTTCTTGTATGGACTTCTCGGACCATTGACGATATACATAGTTTTGGACTTAACCTAAAATTTTTTGTTACGTTTAATATACTTGGTACATATGATCTACTTCAATTGTGTAACCTGTTTTGTTGTTAGAATTGGTTAGAATTGTGGACATACATTGACGTGAGATGCAAGAGTGAGTATTTGAATACATGATATTCACATTACATATGTTGCTGCAAGCCCATAAGTTGAGTACTTAGGCATTGACAGATGCGGTAGAGATCCGCGGAAGACATCTCATCTCCCGTTCAGCGCAAAAAACTTCCCTTCCCCAACTTCACACTTCCACGAAACGGCAGACCATCGAGCTCCAAGCCATCAGTCGGCTCTGGCCCTTCAAATGGTATACCAGGCACAGTTACCTTGATCGCTGCACTCCCAAGGATTCCAGCTATAGCACTATTCCCGAAGATAAGCTAAAGAATATGTGAGCTTGTCGGAGCAGAGAACGTAACTTCAGAAGAACCTACCTTGCTGACGAAATTGCTGAACTCCTTGTCGTCCAGGCAAAACTTCAAGCGGTACATCGACAAGTTTGGCGGATACTGCGAATGTAGACCCTTCTCCCTCTATTGGTTCTATTGCCACGCAACGCGAGTCAAGCCAATCTTCAGGCCTTATATGGCCGAAAGCTCCTTCAGGGAGGGGTCAGGTAAAGGAGGAGATTCTGGGGCAGTGTCGATATGTACGTTGTCCGGTACCTCTCCGTCGAACACCAATACATCTGGTAGGACATGTTTTACGCTGAGATCAAGGTTCATACCTCGGGGTAAAACGACATGCGCCAAGACTGTACCACTAGCCAAAAAGTGTTTCCTGGTTTAACCTTCATGTCATGGATAGTGACATTCCGTAATATTTTAGGTTTAGGACTTGGGGCGGGGAATATCGTCTCAAAAGTCATGTCTGAAATGAGTGGCGTCGAGATAGAAATGGGATTTGAACGGCCGGAGAGGTAGGAGTGACGAAGGTAGAAAGAGCCGGAAATGCATCCGATGAGAGAGAGAGAACATGGCCACTCATGCTAAGGGTGATGTTCGGATGTGTTAGATCAAAAGGATCGGTTTCGATGGATGCAATTGGTGTCACCGAAGAGTTTGACACAAGAGAGATAATGAAGAGAAGGGGTGGTGCTGTAAAGCTGAACGTTGACGGGGCAGGATCAATAACAGTCGCGATTGCTTGTATGGTTAATTTCTGGGCATCGTTGAGAAACTGAAAGGAACGTAGTGTAACTATATCCTCAAAAGACGGTATAGGCGCGTTTCGCCCGGGATGGGGAAGCCCAGGAATTGGGGGAACTAAAAAAAAATGGTCAGAAAAAGAAGGCAAGGAGTCCAGTGAGCTCACATTTCAAGGAGAAGGCAGTTCGGACGTCATACAATTGACGGTGGAGTATATTTCTCCAACTAGTTCCAGTAAGCTTCCCGCCTCGGACCTCAACCGTTGGTACCTCCGTTTTAACAGCAACATATCCATTTCGCCAGGATTCTAGAGCAAAATGGAATAGGTCGGATGCATTTGTAGTTGGTCGTACCAACACTGGTACTGATATTGCTTGCAGCCACGTAGTCTCTGTCGGTGGGTTTACTGTGAGAGGTATCCCATTGGAGGTAGATCAATAGACGCAAGGATTACCGAAGAGTCTGAGCGGGATGAGATGGTCGCCGTAGATGTCCAGACCGATACGGAGTTCATGTTTTCTACCCCAAACGGCCAAAATATTTCCATATTTTATCCATAACGCCATCATGTGGGTCAGAATCAACGCCTACAATGGCTCCTGCATCCAAGCCAATTCTTCCTTGAACGTTGCCCAAACTCCTTCGGATAATGACACATTTAACACATCCACTCGGTCAGGTCCCTGCACTACCAAAGCCTTGTCAAGTATATCTTGAGGGGACATATCTGATGCGCGAGAAGAGAATTTCCAGGCCACGAGAATCAGCACAGCTAGTGCACAGATACATATCAGTAGTGTTATTAGGAATACACGGAAAAGTCGATATCCTAATCGTCTTAGAGGGGGAGGGGTTGATCCCTCTGCATGAGGGATAGAAGTGGAAGAGCCAGAAGCAAGAAGTGGTGTGCGCTCGGTGAAATCTTGAGCTCTGCCTTTACCTTTCCCAGGTATGGCTGCGGGTTCAGTGTTGGTGGGCATGTTGGGGAAAGGAGACGCCCGTGACGCTTAATTACACCACTAGTGACTTTAAATTAGCGCCGAAACCCCCCAAGCTGCTTAATTAACTTGGATCCAAGCTTTGATCAACTTGCGCAATGTTGATCATCGTAGTAGCCACTGCCTGCTTCAACTTAGTTTGAACCGCTCTTCATTTCAGGCTATTCATCATGATATAATGTTTCGTCCTCTACGCTCTCCTTGTTAGACTGGTTCTACGATCTTTTTACCAGTGCGGACTGGAAAACCTTTCTTTTGACTTCAAAACTCCTTAGGGCAGGGGAGCTACATTATGTCCACTTTTCGAATGTGTGTATGTGACCACCTGCATTTGTACAGCTCTAAAATTTTACTAGTTTTTTGCTCTGGTGTCTGCTGTCACCAGTACGACTTTCTCGTTGCATCCTCTTCACCCCCATTCCTCCAAATAGTACTTCTTCCATGATAACATTAACTGGACTCGCAATGAAACCTCGGATCCAAAGATGTGGCCCTAGTCCCCATACTCTCGATGGAGGAAGACAATATACCCGTCATTGAGTTCCAGCTCGTAAAAAACTCAAGTGGATCATCGGGCGTAGTCGAAGTCGAAGTTCCAATTTCAAAATCTGTGTGAGTTTTTGACTCTCGTCAAAACAGTCTTTCCTAAATTCCACGTTTACGTAGAAACATTTCGCTCCTTACTGCCACTGTCGATCCCAAGTAAGCCGGCTCAAATCGGTGAGAGATGATTGTTCTGACAACAAAAGCCCAAAGCAGGGCCTCGTATTCGATGTCAAAATTTTCGGCTCTAGCGATTTGCAAACTTTCGCTTTAACAAAGCCAACACATCTTCTCCACAAATAAGCCCTGGCATCTTGCCACCAAACGTAGCAAGGTGAGGTCTGTAATATTCTATATTAACAGAGTTTTCATAACATTCCTACGTAGTATGATACTGCGCCTCCTTCCAGTAAACTACATCTCATTTCTGGGAGCCGTGCTGGGGCCAGTGTGTTTCTTGTTACTGCTCTTGGCCTTTTTCTTTTCTACCGTCGGCGCCGTGCTCGTGCGCGCGCCAGAGAACAGCTCCGTCAGGAGCACGATATATCGATGCTCCCCCCAGACATCTTTCACTTGGTGTTCCGCGGAAAGGACAGTGGGAGATCAACCGTCAGTTCGTCGTTCCTTTAGCACAGGATCCACTCGTACTCACCAACTCACATTTCGCCTGCACTGGCCTTACGAGCAACTGCCGCGCCATCTTCTTTTGGAGAAGCTATCATAAAATCCCCAACTCGCTACGCATTTCCTAGCAGCTCGCTCTTCCCAAAAGGCCTTAAATCCGACTTCTGACTCAAACCGGTTTAGATCACCAGAGTCAAGTCGAACGAGCAATTGCTCGATTACAGAACAAGCAAAGCAGCTGCAATCGCAATCCGACAGTGGTGATAGAGATACTGTTGAAGGCATCGAAGATGAAGTGAGGATCATTCAGGTCTTGCTAGAGATGGAGAGGTTGAAACGCCTGCCGAGTTCAGAGCCCAGGGATCAACTGAGTTGTAGACATATGCTATAACAGTGCTATCTTTCCAACTGATCCTTTTGATGATAGTGTTTCCGGTCAAGGTTGCCGACTGTTCTCATCTCAAGTTGCAGATGCCGAACCGCAATCTGTTTTATGTTCCTGTCTTCCCGCAATGCAACTAAGCCTTTATATTCATACTTCTATTCGGTATTCAAGTTGAAGCACAAATGCTGTCCACTTCGGCTCGTATTTTCATCAGTTTCCCTAACCACCTGATGACCTTTGACAAGACGCTAAGAGGTACCACCGAGGTTAAGGCTCATGCTGTTAGCACTCTTTCTCTTCTATATATCGCGCGAGGTCGGGAT